>JAYJME010002828.1:0-13031 GCA_036873775.1 Costaria costata | reverse complement strand
AAGGGGTTAAGTGAGAAGTCTAGACGCTTTACCCGGCGCGTCAGAACCCAAACTCGACGGAGCCCCCGCTATTGTTTTACAGTGCATTTCGTTTTACACCTACTACGGCACGGTGTTATTCGAAAAAAAACTTTTGTAGAGCTCTTGAAGCGAGGAGCCTCAGTTTTATTTCAATTTTGAAGGTGCCTTTATCCCCTTCAGAGCCGGAAACGGTTTTTGGGGGCAAAACTACTTGGAAATAGTGTGGGATAATTTTTTGCGGTAGTAAAAGGGTTAAGGTGCCCCCCTACCGTATCACCCGTCTCGACCCGATAAAATACTTTCACGTGGATCTTTTGTCTCTATTCTTCTCCGTGGAAGAAGGAGGCATGCCCACTGTCGAAACGTCTAGTCTTGTTCAAAATCATCTCTTTTCTTTTAAGATATCAAAACTAGAAGCATGATTTAAAAACAAATAGCTCCCTGGTAGAGGAGGTCGGGGGGGATCATATAAATACAGGGTAGTATGCTGAGTGTTGCGTGGTACACGCTATCGTGCATTATTTTCGTGGATATTCACAACATAAGCACAGAATAGCAGGAAACGCCCCCCCCACAGCTCAGGGCGGGTTTATGTAAATCGTTTTTCGAACTTCGAGCCTTGAACAGGGGTACTACTACACATCATGAACAGGCCGTTATTATGAGACAACTATATAGTCTCCCAGAAAATACTACGCAATTAATAAACACTAGCCCAAGCCGATAACAAATCAATTATATCCACCCTATCCAGCACACCCGCTACTGCAAACACTATTAAATTTAGTACAGTATTATATGCAGTTGCCATCTAAAGTGAACCCAAGCAAAACCTGCAACGTCGCGGGGCGAAACAATACAGTCTGTACCATCTGTTCAAGTAGAGCCGGCACGGCAAGGATAATAATGTGCTTCCCAACAGCCTCTCAACATGTAGGGAGTGAGCTTCACTGAAGCAGATGACGTGAAGAAGTTGGGAATACAAGAGCGTCACCCGGAAAGAGTCATGTATGTGGATGCAAAGGGAGGAAAAACGATTGTGCTGGTGCGTGAACTCTCCTTGGTCATCGTCCCTACTAGTACTCTATAACAAGAGCGTCACCCGCAAGACTGTTGCTACGGTAGGAAGAGCACCTTCAGGCACTCCTAGACAGGTTTATGCACCTTTAGGCACCTTTCGACACCTTTAAGGCACCTTTAGACGCCTTTAGGCGCCTTTAGACGCCTTTAGGCGCCTTTACGCACCGTTAGCCACCTTTAGACACCTTTCGGCACCTCTAGGCGCCATTAGGCAGCCTTAGGTGCCCTTAGGCACCTTTAGCCACATTGAGGCACCTTTAGGCGCCATTAGGCAGCCTTAGGCGCTATTAGGCGCCATTAGGCGCTTTTAGGCACCTTTAGGCACTTTTAGGCACTTTGTCGGTGTCAGTCGATCGGAGCAATTCGGAAGAGGGACTATCCTTTACCGTTAGCAAAACGTTGTTTTTTTTAATGCTTTTGATCTCGCAATATGATATGCACCACCTTGGGATCGTTTGTTATTAAAAAAACTAGTTTGAGAGAAAAGGGGCAGTGAGTCTCGCCGGATTGGCCTAAACGCAGCAGTGAAAACAGGGGTACGCCCCCCACCGTAGGTGACTTCGGACACATGCTACGATAGGGGTGCACCTTCTTTGTTCTAAGGTTCCCTTACTTGGGGGGCGCTGTACCTCACCCAAACCCCAAAATTTGATAAATATTGTGAGCTTTATTTAATCCGATGACCCATCCCATGACCTAGGTACACAACGAATTACATTGCGAAGCAGTAACGGAATACCGACGATTTGGGGTTAAGGGGCTTCGTCGTTCCTAAAACATTTTAGCCTTAAAAGTGGCACCTCTGTCAATCGTAGCACGGTTCTTCGGTTTCAGCCGATCAGAGCCATTCGGAAGAGTGAATGCCCTTACTGTTTGAAATATATATTAAACATATATATATTTGTAGTATATTCAAAAGCTTTTGATCTCGCATTATGAACCACCTTGGGGTCATTTGTTACGCTGCGCGCAAAAACAAAACAACAAAAAGGGACGTATTTAAAAATAGTCACTGAGTCACTCGCCGGAGTGGTCTAAACACGGTATTAATGGTGAAAATAGGGATACGCCTCCCACCGTAGCACCAGTCACAATAAAATGATGACTTCGGACACATGCTACGAATGGTACTAATAGTAGTAATAGTACGATAGGGGTGTTGTTCCATGCTTTTTCTAAGGCTCCCCCACTTGGGAGGCTCTGTACCTCATCAAAAACCCAACTTTGAGAAGCATTGTGAGTTGAACCCGATGAACCATCCCATGGCCTAGGTACACAACGAACTATATTGCAAAACAAGAATGGAATCCCGACGGTTTTGTGGGTTAAGGAGCTCCGCCATTTAGAACCTATTTTAGACTGGTGCTACGATAGGGGGGGTACCTTTAAGCCCTTTTTTTTCAGCCGATCAGAGCCACTCGGAAGAGTGGCTTCCCTAGTTGTTGGCAGTACTAAGCTTTCATGTTTTTTTGGTTACGCGATAGGCACCAACTTGACAATATTTGTTTCGCTGAGCAGAAGAAAACAAAATTTCCTATTTTGAGAAAAGGTATTGGGTCACTCGTCGGAGTGGCCCAAACGCGGTAGTGAAAAGGGGGGTACCCCCCCTATCGTAGCACCAGTCTTTAGCCAAAAAGTGCTACTAATACCTCTATCGTAGCACGCGTCTTCGCTGCTCTCTTGACTCACCCCAAAAGCCGCCGATGTTTCCCAATATCTCAGCGATCGCCAGGGGGTCGATCTCCGTGATCTCCTCGAGCGAGTCCGTGACCTGGGCTACTTCCATCGATAGCCAGGCGTAGGGGCTGGTGATTCCCGTGATGCTAGCGTCTCTCTAAGAAGAGTACGGGGTCCCGACGGGGGGAGAGAGAGAAAGATAAATAGAGAGAGAGAGAGAGAGAGGCCTGGATGAGGTGATATAGCCATCACGACACGATGCCCGTCTGCAATATGTTAGGAGCATGAGCGGGTAGACCTCCCCCCCCCGCTCCCCTTGGCACGAACGCCAATGTTGAAAACCATCCCATACGGTGAGTATACCACGATACACGGGGTACTGCACCTTATTTTTCTCAGCTTCGTAACACGAGGAGCTCCATATGGTATCTATATCCGACCCAAAAAACGAATCCGTTCAAAAGGCACATCGCATTGTCATGGGCTAGGCATATGCATACCATTAAAAAATTGTAAAGCAGGAATGATACTGCAAATAGGATGGTACTACAAATGGGGTTTGGGTGGATCCTCAGTTGGGGCGCCTCGTCAGCCGTAAATGTTTGCGCCCAAAGTTACCCTATACCTACTACAGTGTACCGCCGTGTGGCATGGCTCTGCGTTGAGGATACTTGGTAATCTACGTAGCTGATAACCATTTACAACGTCAAGTCGACCTCTCGTCCATATCGGTCAGTGGTTGATTTTTCGAAGCAACATGGTTACACCCATACTGCCGCTGTTTATACACAGGCCTGAGTATGTGGTTACAGTAGTCATTTGTATTTTCTACGAAAAACCAGCTGAGCGACATCCTCACCAAGACAAGGAACGGTGCGAGAACAGGACACTCCATCAACTTGGCGAGAGACGAGGACAGGTCAACAGCACCCATCAATTTTACGTCTCAACAAACATGAATCCGTTAGACAAGTGCTACGATATAGGTAGCACTATTTGGCCGAAACATTTCTGATTGACGGCGATCCTCAACGGAGGAAGTGACCAATATAGCCGTTGGAGTTCCGTTCGTCGTGTACGATGTTTCATTTTCTACCTACAGTAGGCCATGGGGTGTTTTGTCGGGTTAAGCTTGCACGGTTTTTGGCAAAGGTATAGAGCCTCTCCAGCGAGGAGCCTCTGAAAATACTGCATGCAGGTGTGCCCCTCCTGCTGCAGGACGCGTAATTAGTAGTGCGTTCACGACACATTGTGACGGTTTTCAGCTTGACAACGTTCCCGCAAGGTATTCGATAGTTTTCGATGTTGGGATTTACACTATGGGGGGGGCGGGGGGGTACTTGATTTTTGCATGGCCGTAGTCGTGCGACCATAGATCCTCGCACCCCTGCTATGCCGGGACGGAGCACGCCGGATTTTCACCAACCAGGCAGACAGTGCTAGCACCAAGCGCGAAGCACCGTGAGTTGTTCGGCGAGTCCCTTGAAGGGTGAACTTCATCCTACCATGAAGCGCTTGTGGGGCAGACTTCGGTATCTTGTGCCTACTTTCTTGCTTATGGAGGACAGCGTACAACGAGTTGTCTTTTTTCTGGTGTGGTCACTTCTAGAGACAGCAATGGGGACTACTAAGTATCTGCTTCGTGGGTGCATTACCATGTACACACTACGGGATACGATCAATCTACTTGTGCGGAGTTAGGGTTCTCCACCCCGCACAACATGATCTAACTCGATAGCCATCATGGCAACCGCCAAAACAAAAACAAAAACGGTAACCTGGTTGTCCAGCTCACGCAATGACCGGTGTGTTTTACAGCGTCGCAACCGACGCCAACCCGACCTATATACTTGTATATTCGATATATATGCAACAGGAGGGGGCGTATATTGGCCACTACGCCAATCAAACCTGTTTCTAGGGGCGGGCACACGGTTTGGTTTCGGCTGGTGTATACTATAGGCATATGCCGATGCGTCGTGTCGCTCAGGTAGAAGCCATAGCGCCGTTCCTTTCTCGTTCGAACTGTTTCTTGTTGAATCAAGGTGTAGGCGTGTATCGAGGCACATTGAGTGCAACGCGTTTGATATGCATTATACATCTGCTAACGTAGAAGTGACCGCAACACCTTCTAAAAACGACAAACACGAACAACACGAAAACACGCCTGCCATATCGCATCGTTCAGCACGCCCAGAGAAAACAAGCGTCGTTGGGAGTCCTTGGGCACACGAGATCAAGCGGCCGAGAAGTCGGGGCCCACCTTATCCTTGTATATGGCTGATGACGTTGCCACGGCCTTGTAGACGGCCGTGTCCGCGCTCCTCAGTTTGTTTTCTTTCGTTAGCCCGATACCCTGGATGCGCCAAATCATAGACGTATAGCACGCAGCGGCAAGTATGCACCGTTCGGTACGGTAGCAAGAGCACGCCCAGCGTTGATGGCACACTTTGTCACTGAGTTGGGGGACCGACAACTATTTGTTATTTCAAATATACACTTAATTTGTATTCAGGATAAAAATGACCAAATTCCAGGTACGCTGCTTGGAACTGAGCAGTTTTAACCCAAATTGTTTTATTTAACGAGGGTCCTTAACTGAGAAAGTATCCAATACGATGTTCTGTCTGTGTTTTTCCTTTCAAACCTAGCACGTGCGATTGCCCATCGAGGTTTTGGGCGAGACTATATCTCCCCATGGTGGGAGCCTGGTAACACATATACACGCCCTGGTGGTGTGACTCTAAAAGCACTGAATAAAACGGGTTGTTGGCGATTGCTCCGGACTGGTGGATACTAACCCACGCTTCGTTTGCCACGCCACCGCCAGCCCAAACCACACGAAACGCCAACAACTACATGGAGAACCGAGGGAGTCGTTTGATTTTTGTTCATCACACATGGTTGCATGTGTACTCTCAACAAAGTAGGGAATAGGGAGTACCGAGCAAGCTGTCTGGTTTGCTCATCGCACATGGTTGGAAATCACGTGACTAGAAATGACGTGAATGGAAGTGGTACCATGGTGTGGAGTTTGGAGTATGGTAGAGTTGTGAGTTGGCAGGACTTCATGGCTAATAACTAATCGGTAGGTGTCGCTAGCCAACTAACTGATTTCAATCCGCAAGTCGGTTGGCGAAGGTGGCTGATGGCCAGCCGACTCGCCGACTCAAGTCAGGCGAGCGAAAGTGAGCCAAATCAGCCCTTCCCGGCCAAGGGGGCCCCGCCCAAAACATTTTTTTTTATCCCGCGTTCAACAATCCTTCCTATACCCCAAAAGTCGGGTAGTCTGCACCTTTGGGACACGGCTAACTATTAGTCCGACGACTAACTAGTTGGTGCCTTAAGTCGTGCCGACTCACAGCTCTAGGGCAGATGAACTACAGTACCGAGCACAGGTGTCCGGGTTGCCCACTACTCACGACATAGTTGGAGATGTGGCGATCGGTCGCACTGGTGATGCAAGAGTAGGACACTTGAACGCCGGCCGAGAAGATGCCGGTGTCTACGTCTCGCATATGGATGAACACGCTCTCGCTGTCACAGGTGTTGCGACGGCGGTGATTGCGGCGGCAGTGATGGCGGTGGCGGTGATTGCAGCGGTGGGGATGGTGGCGCTATGATGGACACGGCATGGTTAGTTGTTCATTGGACGTTTTGTGTTTCCGAAGTCGTTCGGCAGAAGTGCAATCTCAAATAACACTCCACGGATTGACGGCAAACCAACCCGTCCTGCCATTGCAGACCAACCCCCTGGAAGAGGTGCGCGTACGCGTATAATATTGCAGTACAGTAGTATACAGCTGGTATCGTCTCCTACTAAGCACGGACACTTACTTGACTGTTTCAACGCACTATGGACGTTATGCCATGGTAGAGGTAGCACGTTTTGGCCAACCTGTTTCTGTCTGGAAGGGCTCCTTGACCTAGGAACTAAACGATGTCGTTGCAACCATTTATTTCGATAATTTTCTCGGTCTGCACCTTTTCAGTTTGTTTGTTGTTGTAAAAGACAGTTTTTGGGTGGGATATCGAGCTTCTTAAATGACAACACCCTCAGAACATCATGGAACGACACCCGATGCGTGCTACGATAGAGGTTGCACTTTTTGGCCTTTTTGTTTCTGAAGAACGGGGCTCCTTAACCCAAAATCGTCCGAACGTCATTCTTGGGCAGCAAGATGACTGTTTTAAATGCCTAGTCCATGGGTTTGCTCATCGGGTTGCCCTTCCGGTTTACTCAAAAACAATTTTCGGGTGTGATATAGAGCTCCTAAAGTGAAGAGCCCCATAAAACAGCATAATGGAACAATACCTCTATCGTAGCATGGGTCACCCCTACCGTAGCACCTGTCGATAGATATACACCGTATACAGTATATACATGGTATCCTTCGGCCTCGGGGATCACTCGGCCGGGAATCGATCTCCCCTCCGCTATTTTGAGACACTGTGTTGCACTGAAACATGCACGAAGCAATGGTACAGTTGCCCCAGCTTCGGTTGAACGGCGAGACAGTAGCACATACTACCCTACGCGAAACGGCTTCCCTTGCCCACTGCCTCGAACGGAAATGTAAAACCAAAAAATGATAGCTAACGGTATGTGTTGCGGGCTGAGCGCCGTTGAAAAAAAGCACACGCCGGCCAGATCAACCGACCTAGATCCTCTAGGTCCTATCCTGCCGTACGACAAGTTGTGTAGGAACTATACAGCGTGGAGCAGACCCAATGAAATTTCCCTGGATCATGCGGAACATAAGGCTCTCACCCAGCAAGATGAGCTACATCCTACAGATCAGGAATATATGTATCTGCCCTGAGACATCTAGGTCATCAAGGGGAAAATCGATAATCATCTGCCTGATGTGTTAAAGCGTTGTCTCAAACCTGTGAGATTCCCACTCGCCCTCCTCGTCGATGCACGTCGTAGAAGATCCTGCGCCCCCGCCCGGGTACCAGTACATCTGTGAGAAGAGCGTCAATGTTAGAAGATAGCAAAGGGCTACTACCAGGAGGGGGACGAAAATAAGCCTGCTCGAAAGCGCATGTATCCCAGTCAGTGATCGTTACGAATTGACCGAGCTTCGACAAGATGGGTGAAAGTCCACACTACACCTCCTCACGACATGCTTCATTGCGAGAAAAAACCCGGGAAGGCGTTTTTAGCGTTAGGGGTTAGGGGTCGACGCCTGTTGCGGTAGGCGGGCAGCCTGATTTCTCTGTTGCTTCTCATTTGAGGATCTCTCTACAGTGCCCCATCCAAAAACTGGGTTGGAGGAAAGAGTGGAAGAGCAGCCCGACGCACAATGCTATGACCTACAATAGGACCATTTAGGAAAATTGTTGTAAAGAAAGGCGGCATTGGGTACAGTACAGTAGTTTTCCCGAGTTGAGGTGCCTCCGTCAGACAGAACCGTACGTGTCCAGAATGTGCTATGATACCCCTACCTTCTATGACAGCACGCGTCGTTTAAAGTCAACCATATTTCAACCATCTTGTTTGTGTCGAAGCTGAAGACGTTTATGCAGTTTTGTTTATTTCTGGGAGAGACGGGGCTTCCCAACCTAGGAGCTACCCAATATCGTTCGTTTGTTTTTTCTTCCTTCAACATTGATTGTCTGTCGTATACCTCAGCCATGGGGTAGTTCATCGGGTTTCCCGTTCATTTATTTTCAAAGCCAGGGCGTTGGGTGAGATACAGAGCTCCTCGAACGAGGAGCATCAGAGAAAAAATCATGGAGCAATACACCCCTACCGTAGCATACGTCTGAACCAAGCTCCATATCGCCGTTTCAGTAGTGTTCACGACTGTTGGCTCAGCTTCTACCAAATGGTTGCTAGTAGACATTATAACTCCTCCTTACATCCGGCTCTACCGAGCGCCACCATACGCCCCCCCCCGGCAACACGACCGTGCCAAGCCCACACCTCGCACAGCAGCCACTCGGTGTTACCCGGAGAAAGCCCCGTGGTGTGCAGCCGTCAATGGGCTCATTGTATCAAAGTTCAAGGCAGTCGTGGTTAGCGCTTAGGGTCGCGGTCTAATGTGAAGTGCATGTTCAACCGTCTTGTCGGAGCTGGGGCAAGGTCAATACGGGCTCGCCCGTCCATATAGAGTACCAGGCACAAAAGCAGCGCGAGATATGCGTAGCCACGTCCTAACGAAAGGAAGATGGTCGCTTTCAGGGGGCGAGGCCTCGAGTCGCCTATGGAATAGGAACGGTGACACCCGTTTCCCTACAAGGTCAATGTGATGATGTCCATTGCCACAAATATTGCGCACCGCCAAGGTTTTTTATGCCCGGTAGAGCTATCGTATTGCATAGCGCACACGCTTTAACAGACCCTCCCCCCCCTGGCACAAACTACAACGTTGGAATCCATACCATAAGTTGAAGATGTGTTGTCAAGTCGATAGCCAAATCAGGACAGACCTCTCCCCCATGACACAAATGCCAAAGTAGAAACCCTTACCATACATTGAGGACAAGTGGGCAAGCTGACATCAAATAAAATCGCAACGCTCCGTCAGCGTACACCCCGTAGAAGCTGAGGTTGATGAGCTGACTCACTTTCTGACAAATGACCGCAAACTTGACAAAAACGATTAATCTCATAAAATGTCTCTTCTTGTCGATGGGTTTTGTACCAATGGGAGGGGGGGAGGGGGGCATGTACGCACGCACACCCTTGCATCGCGTTCTCAAGCCGGCCGCGGCGAGTATCGGCACACAAATGTCCAGGGCTCGCCACGAAAACCGCTGCTACGGTAGGGGGGACACCTGTATTAGGTTCTTTTTTTTAAGCCTATCAGAGCCACTCGGAAGAGAGCGGCTACCCTTTTCTTTTTGCAGTGTTAAGCGTATACAGTACGAAGTACGCTTCGTGATTTGGCGATACGAACCACCTTGAGAGTTTGTTTTGTTGCGTTGCGCCAAAAAACAAAATAGTATTTTTAGAGAGAGGAGGAGGTAATGAGTCACTCGCCCGAGTCGCCAAAACGCGGCAGTGAAAATATATTAGATAGGGGTACAGCATACTGCTAGAATGCCGTAGCACCACCAGTCTATTAGTTTTTTTCGGAGGCTCCCTCACTCAAGGACCTCCAAAACCTCACTCAAGAACTGTCGCCCAAGAACTGACTTCGCGAAAAACAATCACGCTCAGACCCAGTGGGCAATCCCATGGCCTACTTTAGGGTAGTAGGTGTTTTCAAGATGAATCCTAATGTGAAATCAATACTGTAGTACCATAAATATAAATATGGGACTCCAACGACATGGGACAGGTTCTCGGTTGAGAAGCCTATCGTAGCACGGGTCTGAGGAGCTTCCCAATATGTTAGGATCCGATGAGTTTTGTTTTAAACGCTGCTCGTTCGTTGCCGAGCCCACTGGATTGTTTATCAGTCTTAGCTCACGATTTGTTTGTTGGCTGAGGTTGCTGGAGCTCCTTAGGGGCCCTCAGAAATGCCAGGTGCTACTGTACGCCTACGTCAGGTAGGTGCTGTCATCACGCACCTCTATCGCAGCACGCGTCTAAGCAACTACGAACTACTTCGTCCATTCGTATCCCATGCGTTCGGGGACAGCCGAATTGGGAGTGAGCGTGGGGTAAGTTCTGCGGTAGTTGTGGTCTACTCTGGGTTTCTCACGTTTAGTAGAATGTAGTCCTCTGGTTCTCGCTCGCCTTCTGCGATGATGATCTCCGAAGCCGCGAAGGTAACGCACCAGCCTTTCTAAAGCCACACGAAAGGAATAAAATGATAGCATGACAGGAACAAAAGGTTAGTCGCCCTCTGACAACGCGACATGAAAGGAACACAGGGATAGTCGCCCTCCAAGGCCACGCGAAAGGAGCAAAAGATAGTCGGCCTCTAAGGCCACACGAATTGAACAAAACGACGACTGCCACCCTCTAAGGCCACACAAACTGAACAAAGGGACAACCGCCACCCTCTAAGTCCACACCAGAGGAACAAAAGGATAGTCGTCCTCTAAGGCAACACAAAATGAACAAAAGGGTAGTCGCCCTCTAAGGCTTCACAAAAGGAACAAAAGGATAGTCACGAAGAAACCGCACGAAAGGAACAAAAGGATAGTTGTGAAGAAGCTACACGAAAGGAACCAAACGACATGCACCTACTAACACCACACGAAAGGAACTAAGTGATAGTCGCCCTCAAAGGCCACACGAAAATAACACAACGACAGTCAGCCTCTAAGGCCACACAACAGGAACAAAAGGACAATCGCCCCCCAAGGCCACAGGAAAGGAACAAAAGGACAGCCGCCCTCTAAGGTCGCGCGAAATAAACAAAAGGCTACAGTGCTAGTCGCCCTCTTTAGGCCAGACGAAAGGAACAACGGGACCGTCGCCCTCTAAGGCCACACGAAAAGAACAAAAGGACAGTCGTCATCTACGGCCACGCCAAAGGAAGAAAAGGATAGTCGCGACAGAAGCCACACTAAAAGGACGCGGTCATATTCATGTACGTAGAAAGATACGCGATTGTATCAATTCCTGCAATACCTTTGGGGTTGTAGAGGGAAAACATGCTGGAAAAAACAAAAAAGCGACCATTGCAGCGTCGGTCACACGAAGCAGCCTAACACACTAGTGACACTACCGATGCGTGCTACGATTGGGGTATATACCGTTTATTGCCAAAAACTGCGGTTGCAGCATCGGTCGCACGAAGCAGCTTAACACCCCATTTAGTGACACTACCGATGTGTGCTACGAATGGGGGTATATACTGTTTAGTGGCAAAAACTACATCTGGCTGAAAATAATTATCAACTGAGGAAGGAACTACCCAACGCAGTTCGGTTTGGTTTTACTATTAGTAGTACTATGTTTTCGTTTTATACCCTGGTCACGCACGGGAATTCTCGTCGGGGTATTAAGAGTAACACCTTTCGGACACATGCTACGGTAGGGGTGTGGTTCCATGTGTTTGTCTGAGGTTCCCCACTTGGGGGGATCTGTACATCATCCAAAACCCAGCTCTGAGAAGTATTGTAAGCTTGACTCGATGAACCGTCCCATGGCCTAGGTACGCAACGAATTATATTGCAGAACAAGAATGGAACCCCAACGATTTTGGGTTAAGGAGTCCCGTCATTCAGAAAATAGTTTAGCCAAAGCCTGCTACCTCTGTCGTAGCAAGTGTCTTCAAAGCCTGTTTGTTAGGGGAGGTACAGAGCTTGTCAAATGAGAAGCCCATCGGAAACTAGGGGGTGAACCCCTATCATCGAAAGCATACGTCTACTACTACTGACATGGGGGTTGCGCCCGAGCTACAATGCAAGCACACACCGGAAACCGCACCTCGAATGACACCACTGGACGTATATACTGCTGCCGCACGCACGCTCCAACTAGACAATTGACAAGACCGCACCTGCCATAGGTGTGATTGCTACACACCAGGACCCCTAAAGGTCAATCGATGTTGCGCAGTAAACGTGTTATTAAGCCCTCTAGAGGGCTGCACTCCCTTTTTTGGGGACGAAATACTTGGCGTTAGACTAGGTTTAGGTGCCTGGTACACATCGACCTTCGAAGGGCATCTTGCTTGCTCTTCCTGGAATCAGGTCGCGGACTCCTGGACGACGGACACCACTATCTATTCCTCGGCGTAACCCCTTTAAGAGCCGCACCCGTAATTTTGGCGATGAACTACGCACTTAGAGTTATACAAGTTATACAGTAGTGTCGGATATTTTTGCAGTCGAGAACAATAGCGTCTATAGCGCGCGGACCTCACCTCTTCTGTAAGAAAGGCGTCAACTTCAAGCTCTTGCTCGTCGTCCCTGTCCATATTGAACACTGCCTTAGACTTCCCACCCTCCGTGCTTTGTGCGGAGCCCATGCAGTCTCCTTCCAGCTCCATGTCGTCACACCCGAAAAAATCGTACAGGCACACGTAAATGTCCGGGTACTTATACACATCGTTCTGAGGCGGCACACCAGAGCGAGAGGCAAACATGTACGGGCGGGGGAGGGGGTAATGTATTTCACGGTGCGTACAACTTTAATTTGTTCGTTCGAAGGAATAACCTGTCGGGGCTATATTTCAAATAGCTCAACAGGTTACTATTGTTTGTAACGAACAACATTTCGCCGCTGTTCGGTAGGTTTTTAATATAATTATTGGACAAATACTACAGCGCAGTACAGTACAGTACCGTACAGTACAGTACAGTACAGTACAGTACAGTACAGTACAGTACAGTACAGTACA
>JAYJME010002827.1:0-13031 GCA_036873775.1 Costaria costata | reverse complement strand
ATGTAGGTTTTGGTGTGTACAGTAGGTCCTATTGTGTCTACAGTAGGTTCTATTAACTATGGTCCCCCGTAGTAGTATAAATAGATAACAGGGACGTTGCCAGCAAAATATATGTCCATGTACAAAATGGACGTTGGGGGGGATTCGGCGTTTGTTTCGCTTCCGCCAGCGGGTCTTTTCTCGTGCTCTACAGTATCGGCCCGCCAAAAAGAAATTGCTTACAGTAATAAGAAAGCGAAGCTCACATTTGGGTGGACGCTAAGAAATTTGGACGAAGAAATCGTGCTCAGCGGCGAGCGCTACACTAAATCCTATACTTCGAAGTATAGTATGCTCTAGGTTGCTAAAGGGTGGCGCCACAACAATAGGAATCTGAGGCTCACGCCAAATAGGATTTTCTTGTTGGCGGGCCTATTCTGTAGGCAACGGTGCACCCAGCGGGTCCGCCTGTACACACGGCTCAAGTTTGGACCCCGGCCGATGTTCGTGGCGCGTGTTCTGGGGGTTCAAAGTTGAAAAATTGGCAAGTAACCACGGGGAGGCGTTCCGACTTGGCACCACCTCGCCGGTGCCATGAAAACCCCGAGCGGCTGTTTTTTCATCGGCATGAAGTACGATTGTTTGGTTTTGCTCCGCCGCATGAAGAAGGCATACAGCACACAGCACGCACGAGGCAACAAGGACTACACCGATTTTGACGAGGCACACATCAGGCGTCGTGCAGCAGTAGTTGGTACTATGCTGCAGGCCTCTGTGCAGTTCTCTCTCTGCTATGTTCAGTTGAAGCTTCAACAACCAAAGTGCGCATTTTGGTTTCGGCGTTTTGTATCATGTTCTGCACAGATCCACGAGTTTATATCATACGCACGTTACACTGTCGGTTGATCTACGCATTTCCTGACAGATCTACCTGTACCACGCCGTAAAACCTTTTGATGTATTGTGGCAGCCATGGTACAACCGCAGCCGCACTTCGAGTTCTTCTGTTTTGGGAAAGCTACGAACTTTGCTTCTGTGTGTGTCAGCGTATGTGTGACCATTCAGACGACAAGCTGGACGATTTCAACCCACGCTTCCTCCGAATTCAAAAACACCCGCGCAGTGCAGCAGCTGTACAGTGGCAGCAGCAGCGGTACAAACACCAGCGAACCTCGCATAGGCTCATATATACCATATCTTTCTTCGCCCTTTTCAACGTGCGACACCCCCGGGATGCCAAGTAAACAACATCCCGAAGGGAACCTTGTATTATGTATGATACCTGGTATATGTAGAGTCATTATGATGTTGTTGGTGGTGGTGGTAGTGGTGGTGTTGTTGTTGTTGTTGTTGATGATGATGACGTTGTTGTTCTCACATCAACCGCCACAATATTGCAGTCCGTGGTCACGAAAACGCACATTTGTCAAGGAGTCCACACAGTTAGGCAGGGAAATGAACCAAATAAAACTCAGTCGGGGTCCCAGGAAAACGGCCAAGTCCACTACCTATTGTACAAACACAAAAAGGAGACACACGTCACACCCGACAAAAGTTAAGGTCGTATCATGAATGACATGTCACTGCACTACGAGCGCGAGATATAACCATAGGCACAGGCTACGGCCAAAAATAGAAAGTACCCCTGCACTGATTCTACATGCTACTGGCTACAACGCTGAGGTGCTGTCTGAATCCGGCGCCACCATGGCCGGACACGACTGCATCACCAGATTTTATGTACGTACATGCACACGTGCAGCCCCTGCGGCGGGAAAGAAAGCTCTGGGACAAACGGCCTGCTCGGCCAACTATAATAAGAGCATGCAGCACATCACCGAAAACGGGTTGGCAATCGCCGATGGGAGAAAAACCGTCCCGTCTCTTCGTGAACACACCCCACATTGTACTTTACCGTCCCGTCCCGGCCTAACAAATTGACTTAGTGTCCAGTCCCGTCGTGAACTAAAATACCATTTTATTTGTTTACAGTCCCGTCCCGCCGTAACTCTACCCCCATTGAACGTTACCGCCCCCCGCCCCCGCCACCCCGTCCCACCGCGCCAACTATGTATTATTTCCTTTTTTACATATCGTCCCGTCTTGATTTTTCAGTAGAGTACTCCGTAGAGCAAAGAACTTTCTTTCGGATGTTTATTTTTATGGATATTAAGCGGGAAACCAAAATAGGCCCTTTCTTGCTCTCCTGATCCCGCCCGGACCTGATCCCACCCGGATATGGTCCCATTTGGCACCCTGCTCCCACCCGCAAGGTGCAGATAAATGATTAGTCCTCCGCAGGAGCCGCCGGAGGCCGTAAGCGCGAAGCGCGAACCGTACACGGTTAAGAATCGTCGAACGGTCAGAAATCGTCGAACGAAAAAACAAAACGTCCTTGTGCAAGCCGGTATTTGAACTGCAGCATGACTATTACAGAGCTGGGCACCATAGACCGCGGAGCTTGAACTCCAACATGATTATTACAAAGCTGGGCACCATAGGCGGAGCTATATCATCGCCGCCGCCCGTCCACCACCTTTTATTTTTTGGCTATTTATAGTCGCTGTACGTGTACGTAAAATCGCATGTACGTACAGCCAGGCAATGTTCCCAGAGTTTCTTCGTCTATATTGTGGAGTACCCAGCTCTGATTTGTTTCCCGTCAAACGAGTAAAACAGTCTCGTCCCGTCCCGATTATTATTGGCTGTCACCACGAGTACAGTACTACTCTTCTACTGCTGTGTTGAGCTTTTAGAATTTTCGACAAATGAAATATCGAAATTGTCGTATCGATTATATTTCTCGTTCGATAGCGGTCTGGTGGGTCTCATAGATATACGAGTTGCCCAAAGGCTTGTGGTGTGTCACAGGTTGCGATTTGTTTCGAGGTGAAACCAGCACGAACAATCATCGCGACAAAGTACACGAATTGCAATTCACGACGTCACGGTTCGAAGCGGGCACCTATTAGTATAGGGGAAATCGAAAAACGATAATTCGGATAAGGAAGATAAGGAAGGGGTATTAGGCTAGAATGCGAAACATGGTATTACCCTAGAATACAATGAATACGTGATACAAAGTATGGTTACAGTCCAACCCATTAATCGAAAACCGGTCAAATCGGATGTTAACCCCAAACGACCCCCAAGTATTGAAAACAATAGCATGCTTGCTTGTGTTCAGCCTATGCTGCCGTGTTTGTCATACCCGAGTCGATACATGCTATGATAGAGGTGCACCAGTTAGTTGTTTTCTGAGGCTCCTCACTTTAGGAGCTCTGTACTTTACACACATTAGTTGAGTAAACTAAAAGTGCAACCCGATTATAAAACCCAAGACCTAGGTAGTAAGCTAAAAAAAACACAGTGCAAAACAAGTATGACACACCGGCGATTTTGGGCCGTTCAAAAACAATAACGCCAAAACAATGCAACCTCTATCGTAGCACGCGTCATTCACGGTTCGTGCAGCACTTTACCCTGTAGTATTACCCTGGGTAGGTTTGAAGCTAAACCGACAACGACTATGTGCTTGAAATTATCTATGTGAAGGCCAATAGGATGCGTACAGAGACCGCAACACAATAAACGCAGCAGAGAACCAAAGATGCCACAAGCACCACTGAACTTACACCGCTGGAACTTTGGTGAGGTATAGACGTTTGGTTTACCTCTTATGATGTTGCGCAGCTATTAATAGCATGCATAATCTAAATTCCGGCGCGTTCGAATAATGAAGCATTATGCCAGGGAGTAGTTGGAACATATCCCTGAGAGTGTTCTCTTTCGATTGTCTGCACCAGAAATGTTAATACCTCGAAAAACGCACAGCACTGTGCCCTCGTTTTCGACGAATTATCGTCACAACTGCTCATCACCGCGACCCTTCTGCGAAACCTGAACGATTGTTGTCAAGGCTGGGCTGAGATGAAAATGCCGCCGGTTTGGTCGCCAGCTATCCTACTCCTAACGCTGGTCAGCACAACCTCAGCCGCCACGCCTTGCAGCTCGTCACAACTTGCCGTACCGCTGGTGGTGGAAGATACAGCCGGGGCGCTGCAGTTGGCGGCGGCGGCAAACTGCTCGGGGGGCTCCTTCGACGTTGACTGGATCGGGCTTGTGATCGTGGAGGAAACCATCCGCTTGTTTGGAGGCTCGACTCTTAGCATCACGGGAGCTGTGGATGGGACATCCGTTGTAAACGGCGCGAACAGAACGTCCTTGTTCGACGTGGACGGAGGAACTCTGCACCTGAATCACTTGACGTTGAGTAATGGCATTGGTGAGCGAGGAGGGGCGATCTACGCCACCGAAGCAGTTATAAGCGCAGCTAGCTGCACATTCTCAAGCAACGCTGGTGTTCACGGGGGTGGGGTATTCCTCAACAGCTCGGGGATGGAAACGACCAATTCGTCGTTCTCCCACAACACGGCCTCTGGATCTGGCGGCGCGATGTACATGTGGGCGTCAAGCGTCACGGTGGGGGAACTCGTCCTGTTTGAAAACAACGGGGCGTCGAATGGAGGCGCACTGCATGTGAATGGAAGTTCGATTCTCAATCTGGCCAGCGCAAACATTTCCTTCGCGAGGAATACCGCAACCGCATATGGGGGAGGTCTTCATGTCTACGAATCGACCGCAAACGTTACGGGGAGCGCAGTATTCATCGGTAACACTGCAGAGTTCGGAGGTGCCGCCTATTCGAGCACTAGCACGCTCAATGTTGACGGCGATTTGCTCTTCCTAGAAAATATTGTGAGCCACAGCGGTGGTGCCTTGTACAGCGATCTCTCATCCGTCACTATTTCAGGCAACGCTCTTTGGGAAAACAATCGGGCTCCAGTAGATGGTGGGGGGCTACTGATGTGGAAGTCCAATATGAGCGTGCAACACTCAGGTACAGTGGCATTCGTCGGGAACGCCGCAGATTCCGGAGGCGCTGTCTTCATCGACAACAGCATGCTTATCGCATACGGGGATGTGTCCTTCTCCGCCAACCTCGCGAGTATTAATGGCGGTGCTCTCTACATGGAGCAGCTTTCAGTTGTCGACGTTACAGGCTTCGCCCTATGGGAGCACAACACGGCGGGGGGGTTGGGGGGGGCTGTCGTGGCTTCGTACTCAGAGGTCATGGTGCAGTTCGATGGCAAAACCGCGTTTGTCAACAACACTGCTGTGTCGTTTGGAGGTGCCGCCTACGTGAGCGACAGCTCGCTTTCTTTTGACGGTGATGTGCGTTTCTCAAACAACTCCGCACACGAGAGTGGTGGCGCTCTAAGCAGTGACGCTTCAGCTATCAATATCCTGGGAATCGTTGCGTGGATAAACAACTCGGCGGTAGTTGCAGGCGGGGCTTTGTCTATGTGGAGATCTACGCTGCACACTCGCTCCTTGGGGACAGTTGAATTCTGCCATAACACCGCAAATTCTGGGGGTGCAATCTACTCGTCCAGCGACACACTTTTGTTTGATGGCGACGTCGTGTTCGCGAGCAACTTCGCGAGCTACCTTGGCGGTTCTCTCTTCAGCGATCGTTCAAGCGTCAATATTATGGGTACGGTTTTATGGGAACATAACACGGCTTTGTACAGGGGCGGAGCTCTTGAGGCTTTAGGATCGGACATTTTTGTGCACTCTTCGGGCAAAGCTGCGTTTGTCAACAACGCAGCTACCGATGCCGGGGGAGCCGCCTACGTGAGCAACAGCTCACTTGTGTTTGACGGTGACGTTGTCTTCGCGGACAACGTCGCGAGCGACAGTGGCGGTGCCCTGTACAGCGACTTTTCTTCTAGTGGCGGTGCCCTGTACAGCGACCTGTCGTTTATCGAAATTACCGGAACCGCTGTATGGAAAAGCAACTCAGCCGATAATGGAGGGGGAGGGCTGCTGATGTGGAAATCTACTCTGCTTGTGCCGTCTTTCGGCACGGCTGAATTTTTCGGGAACAGCGCAAATTCTGGGGGGGCTGGCTACTTGTACAACAGCAGCACGCTATTGTTTGATGGTGAAGTGTTCTTTAGGAACAACTTCGCGGACGATTTCGGCGGTGCCCTTTTCATCCAAACCTCAGTTATCAACGTTACAGGTACCGCTGTGTGGGAAAACAATACCTCCCATAACACTGGTGGAGGAGTGTCGCTGTTGGAATCGACGTTGCACGCCGTGGCTGGCAGCAACGTGAGCTTCTCTAAGAATACCGCGAACGTCGGGGCGGGGATGTACTTGGGTGAAAAGGCTGCCGTGTTTTTCGCAGGACTGGCGAACTTTTCTCACAACGTGGCCGAAACTGGAGCGGGCATCAAAATGGCCACGTTTTCGTCGGCGAACTTCACAGGGTCAGTTATAATGCTGGGCAATGCAGCATCCTCGAGCGGTGGGGGCATGCACTGTGAATCGCCTACGCTACTGAGACTGGACGGCGTTCATTTTGAGTCAAACTACGGGGGCGTTAGGGGAGGGGCGTTAACGGCGCTATTGGCCGGAACGGAGAGGGTGGCAGAAACCGAAGCGAAAGCGGCGACAGTCTCCAACTGCTCGTTTTATTACAATGATGCGGCCGACGCCGGCGGGGCGTTTTTTATCGGAGGAGGTTTCGTCGAAATCACGGATTCGCGCTTCTACAACAATAGTGCAGGTAATATAGGACAGTAAACTTTTATGACCATATGGGATAAGGTGCGAAGCACCTCGATTTCGCTGGACTAATTCAGCACACGGGACAAAATATGTGTTGTTCTACTCAATTCGAAAGTCTTGTCCGCCACAATTCACTCAGTGTTTTCTGGACATTCAGGGCCAATACAAACACATGCATAGCTCGGAAGATGTCACAAGCCATTGGGCTGGTTGTTGTTCCGTGGTTTAGTCGAGTGCTTTCCTTGAAACATAATTGTGGAACCAAGCACGGGATGTACGCCGAAAGGATACTGGCCCTTTCAGTCCAAAGCCTAAGGTGGCACAGCCGCCTAGAACTCTCCGCCTGCTGTAAAGCGCAATCTCTATTGTGCAGGAGAGTCGAGTACAGTTCATGTCGTGGTGCACCGATCTAGGCAAGAACGTAAGCGTATAAAATGTTGAAGCACACTCCTTAGCAAGAACTCGCTTTTCCTCGGCAAGCAACTTTAGCGCCGTAGAAAAGCCCGAGTTGTGCCCGTGCTGATCACCCCCCTCCCGCCCATCCCGCGTGGTCGCGCGTGTATGCTCAACACGGGTATTTATAATGGGCCAGGGCGTTCTGGCGGAGCAATACTTGCGTCAGGCATCGTCTGGGTCGATGATTGCACCTTTGAGGGCAATCAGGCCGTCACAGGGTCAGCCGTTACAAACACGGTGTGGGTTTCGTTTTCCTACGTCGAATTCATCAACAACACGCTCCTGTGTGACGACAGCGCCCTATTTTTGGACTGGAACGATGTAAGTGGCTTTAGAAA
Source organism: Costaria costata (assembly GCA_036873775.1). Classification (NCBI taxonomy): domain Eukaryota; class Phaeophyceae; order Laminariales; family Agaraceae; genus Costaria; species Costaria costata. The sequence goes on along the minus strand of JAYJME010002827.1, from coordinate 5,619 downwards.
TGGTCTAATCGAGATGGAGTAGAGTACTTGAAAGGCTACACATTGGCTTGAAGGGCCGTTATTCGACTTGAAATCACCCCAGAAAAGGTGTTCATGGTTTGACCGCCAGTCCTTGCGCTTCCGCCCCGGTGGGAGATGTATGCGGTAAAATGTCCGAGCGTACCCCTGCAGTCTTTGGGTGTCGTATGCTCTACTTTAGTTGGGGTTCAAGCCTACAGTAGGGGTTACCAGAGCGATGTCTGGCGAGACGCTCATGTGTATAATCCTTCATAAATATACTGTTGATTGGGCCTTCTTTCGTCCAGAACTCGTACTGCTCGACTGGTTCACGTAGCCGTTTGTTGTAAATTTGGGTGCCAATCTAACCCGCAGTTGAAAGACGGAGTTGGTCCATTTCTGTCCGTTCTCTAATGTGCTTCGTGTGTGCCGTTTGCTCTGGAACCGATATGTTCCGTTTACACCAATCGATCCGTACAGACCTCGTCGTTTGCGACGGCGTGCGAATCCTGTGCCGGCGATTGCTTCAACTGCACCGTAGAAAACCCCAACAAAGTTCAGGAGTGTCAGCCAGTCTTGGAACACTCCACTAGCCTTTCTTCGAATGGAGCGCTCGAGTCACTCGCCCTTCAACGAGGGTTCTGGAGAAGCTCTGGTACAAGCAGAGAAATTCGCGAGTGCTACGAGCCTTCCGCTTGCGTGGGAGGAGCGGAGGAATATCAATATTGCAACGAAGGGTACCAGGGGCCACGTGAGTGCTTGGTGTGCAATATGTTATGAACATAGTGATCAAGCGAGAGGGCGCTTGTTTAATTTGATTTCACCAGTATGGTGTATTCCTCCTGCAACAATGCAAAGGACTCACGCATTGCTGCCGTAAGCATTGCTGCCGTGAACGGTAGCGGGCCTGTGGCGTCAACGGCCACCGGCTCAGCTATATGCAGAATGGATCATAATGATTGTTGGAAAGTTTCGAATGGTATCCCATCCACCGAATAGTGTTGAATGTATAACACACGCGACGAAACCTTGTAACGGTATCTCCCCAGTAGTGACAAGCATCGTCGTATATCGAGATAAGGTTGTGCCGGGAGAAATGGAGAAGTACAACATATTTAACGACAAGAAAAACCCTTCATCAAACTTCAGATAATTTTGGCGTTGGACCCGCGTATTCAGAACCCCACCACGACATGGACATGCGGCTCACAGGCCGCAAAAAACGGAATTCAGACCCCCCTTGACTATGAGCAAACTGGACAAAACTTCACGGGATCGCAGAGAGCTGTCTTCTTCAAGGCACAGTGCACCATCGAACAAATTCTTCACGGTTTCTAGTCTGGATCAAATAGTCACGATTAATCTCGATCACCAGTCGCGTTCTGTGATCGATCATGTGCAGAGCACGAAAAACTGCCGGCACAAAGCACCAGCGAGGGCTATCCGGATAATTCGATGCCGCATACCAAGACAGTTCCCGTATCTGCGCCCTCTCCCGTTTTTCCATGCGGATTTTGAGTGCACCCAAGTGGAGATCAATGCAAATATGGAGACAACACACCTCGGTAGAGTGCCGCCCTAATACCCCGTATCAGCCACACTTACTCGCTCCTGCGTGTTATAGAGTCGGCAGTCACATATATGAGTCGGCAGTCACATATATGTTTTGCTTCCACGATCAATGGCCTAGGCTCTAGTTGATGCGGTGTATCAAGCTACTCATTCGTCATGAATGCGAGGTGGAGGGCTGGGGAGGGAGTGCATCGCACGCACGGCAAGAAATCAGGTGTACAGATGGACAATACTATCCTCAAGAGGGTCCATACCTCACGCCGCTTCGTATCCGTTGATATTGCCGCTACGTTCACCAGCGACAAGGTATATATACTATTGGTATATTGAAGTAAGGTGGTCCATATTTACTTATCTGCCGTCTACACTAAGCTCTGACGACGCGGTTACAGCCAAGTGGTTGGCCGTAGGCTGTAAAATTGTGACATTGTCTTGTTTGAGACAGCCCGCATCAATAATCTCGAACATGGTCGATCATATCATTCCCGGTCGTCTCTTCAATAATCGTGGCGCGCCGAAGGGTTGATGTGATGCATTCCACTCGATGGTCTTATCATCAGCAGACCTAAACGATTTTGCCCTCGACGAACGCAACCGGGTGGTTGCTTCCAAGCTTTTCGTGTATGAATGGCCAAACCACTTGGCAATATCCCTGTATTTTAGAGCACACCACTGTAGTTCCATTTACTGCCTCAAATAGTGTATGCGATACATTTCGTTCAGATAAAAGGTGTTGATTATTTATCTTGCTGTTTGTTTTGTCGCGTCTTCTTTCGTGAAACAGTTTGTGCCGTGTGTGCGGACGGCTATACTGCCGCGCTGGGGTACACCTGTACACAATGTAACGTGGAGCGCCGCAGCGCGACTATCACGATTGCAGCTGTTGTTCTTGCGGCCGTTCTTGCCGCGGTTGCTCAAGGCTTAAGGTTCCTGGGAATATACGGCGGTCAAACTGCAACCGAGGAAGCAGCGCCCACCGGGGACGTCGCAGCCCCTCAGTCGCGTTTTATAGGCGCCAGGGCCACTCAGGCTCTAAAGGTTGTCGTCGTGTCGTGGCAACTCGTCACCCAGGCAAGTACGGTTTCGTTGGCAATCGATGTGAACCGGGTTACAACGATATCCCCAAGTATACTATACCTCACGAAATGCGAGTTGTATGCTTGGGTCGAGCAATCCTCCGGTTGACATTATCTGCACTAAATCCATAGTCCACACCGCCTAGGGGGCGCTTTTCATTGGTTCACATATGATGACCACGATAGTACGTACGTTCAGGAAAATACATTATTCGGCAGTGAAATTCTTGGGTTGCTGATCAACGTGTCGGATGTGGCCCATACCTTGCTTGCTTGTCGTGTTCTCTCTTCTCAGTTCTCCATGGTGGCGAGCGTAACGTATCCGGACCTCTACAACACGTTCTTGAAGTACGTCAATGTGGTCAACCTAAACCTTGGCTGGATGCTCTCGGCGGGATGCTTGGTCGATACCAACTTTTACGATAACCTGCTTGTGTCAACCATCGGGCCCTTGGTGGTCCTTGGCGTGGTGGCTACGTCGTACAGAGTTTCCAGCAGCAATCAGTCCACCAATGACCGTCAGACGCGCGCCCGAATCGATCATAGGCATGCATCGGCCCTCTTCTGGGTGTCGTTTTTGGTTTACTCCACCGCGTCGTCTGCCATCTTCCAAACATTCGCCTGTGTCGATTTCGACAACGGTATGTCATACCTTCGGGTGGATCATAGTCTTGAGTGCTACACCACGAAACACACCTTGTTCAGGGTATACGCTAGCGTGATGAGTGTATTGTACCCATTCGGAGTTCCATTCTGCTACGCGGTTATCCTCTACAGGGACAGGGGGGGTTTGAAAGATGCGATGGCGCGGGAGACGTCCACCACTGACGGGAGCGCGTTGAGGGAGTTGTGGGTTGCGTACCGACCAGAAGCGTATTTCTACGAGGTTGTAGAATGTGTGCGCCGGGTAGTACTGTCTGGTGTTGTCGTTTTCATTTTCCCAAACACAGCCGGACAGATTGCTGTTGCCTTCTTGCTTGCACTGTTTTTCTCCGCTGTGTTCATGGTTCTAGACCCTTACACTAGTTGGTTTGACACTTGGGCGGCCAGAACCGGCCATACGGTGGTCTTAATGAGTTTTTTTGTGGCGCTTCTGGAGAAGGTGAACATCGACAAAGATGAAGATTTCAGCCAGGATGTATTCGCGGGTGTCCTGGTGCTGGCAAACTGCGTGATGGTTGTGGCTGCAGGGGCAGAGGCATGTGGAATGTGTTTTGTCACCGTCCGAGAAATCCGTCAGCCTGTACCCTCTTTGAGCACTGCATCTTCAGCGAGTTCAGGCCTGCACATTTCACGGCATGATGATTTTCCCGCCGCGTTGGGCGAAAACGTTGAGCATGCTCACTACGTTGGTTAGGCTGCCTCGCGATGGGCTGTGACCCTAGCGAACGTTCGCCCACCAAGCGACGTACTTAAGTAGATAGGCTGCGGATTGTCTGCTGCATGGGGGGTACTGGCATAAGTACCGTAATATCCTTTGCGAACGCCCCTCTCCATGAGATCGTCGCCACCCCCCCCCAGAACACCGTCGGTGAAGCCCAAATCTTCGAGAACGCCCGGGGTTTTTTGTCGTTTTTGTTCGCCCTCGTACCACTGAGTTCGCCCCGGGGTGTTTTTGTTTTGCTTACTGGTTTAGCCTCCCCACGGGGCGTTCATAGAAACTCAAAGCATTCATTCCAGCAACATGGTTGTTGTTGCTGTTTGTCGTTGTTGATGTCATTGTGGTTGCTGACGTTGTTGTTGTTATTTTTCACTTTTAAAACGATTCCATCAACGTACAATCGAGCACCGCCTCGGCACGCCGGCCGATGAACATATAATACAAATTGCGCTGTTGTTAGACCCGCCACCGTGGCTTCCAGCGCGAGACGTCCGCAGCAAAGTGTGTGTGTGCATCCGTACGCCTACTCTGAAAACTCCCGGCGGTACCAAAAATGTGTATACGCCCCGGGGGGATTTTTCGAAGGACATTACGGTAGGTAGGCTATATTTTGTCAGTTATAGTTGTACTAAACTTTGTATGTGGTATCGTTTGGAAAGCATCGCCGGGTCCATGGTGCACTAGTGTGTTGGTCCTTAGAATTGTGCTACTGTAGAGAGGGGCAATTTAGGTCCTTTTTTTCAGCCGGTTAGAGACACTCGGAAGAGTGACTAGTTCTACCTTATTTGGTTTGGCCGCATGAAACGTGGTATGTTTTGGTTTCACGATATGAACCAACTTGGGGCTGTTTGTCACGCTTCGCCAAAAACAAAAAGGTTCCATTTGGGAAACGTATTGAGCCACTCACCCTCGTAGCCTAAACGCGGTAGTGAAAATGGGGCTACTCCCCCTATCGTAGCACCAGTCCTTAGTACCCCCCCCCAGGTTTGGTCGTTGTTCGTCCCTTGTCCTTTGGGGGGCGCTGGTGTTGTGCGCGCTGCGGTCTTCCACGCGTACGGCGTTTGATCGTCCCGGGGAAAGGCTGTCCATCGGCGAGGTGTGCCACTTTGGTGTGGCGCATGCTGATCACGGACTGCGCCGTGCGCTTCCGCACTTCAAACTTGAGGCCTTATGTATATCCCCGGGAAGCCCTCACCGGCTTGTCTACAACGTCTACTGCTATTGACTCTCTCGTGATAATATGGCAATCGAATGTGAAATCGTCGAAATGGGTATTCGATGTGTGCTACGATAGAGGTAGCACTTATGGGTCAGAAATGTTTCTGACTGAAGGGGATTCCCACATGAGGAACTACCCAATATCGTTTGCAACATTTAGGCTGTTTGTAAACTGGTCCTGGCATTGCTTGTCGGGAGAACAAAACACCTTTCGTCAAAGCCCGTTTTGGGGGGAGATATAGAGCTCCTTAAATGATGGGTTGCGTGCTCAACACTGCTGATGTTATTGAACCGAGGTATACTATTACGGGGGACCATAGTTAATAGGACCTACTGTAGACACAATAGGACCTACTGTAGACACAATAGGACCTA
>JAYJME010002826.1:0-13032 GCA_036873775.1 Costaria costata | reverse complement strand
GATGTACACTATCACCCCCCCTCCCCCCGGGAGTTTTGGCTCCGCGGTAGCCCGCCGGAATCTCGGCCGCCAGGACTTCGCTTCAAGACCCATCTCCGTCCGTTTTTTGTTTTATTTATCGTACTGGTATGTGGGTTTTAGTAGGAGATTCGTTTTTTTTGCGTTTCTTACTGAATGTGTTTTTGTACGACAGATTTTTCTGTTTAAATTGTGCCGTTCCCACTAGGTTTTGCTGTGCTGCTGCAGTACATGGTGGGTTGTTCGATGGGTTGGTGGGTGGGTGGGTGGGGTAGGTTGCTTGGTACGAGGGTGAGTGTTTTCGTTCCTTCCTGTGGATATTGGCCCTGGCATATTTTTTGCAAAACATTTTTGTCCGGATGCTATACCGGCCCCGCTTTAGCATAGTTCGGCGTACCACTCGGCGAGCGGGGGGCGTGGTGAGACGCCCTCCCGGGGACGGTTTGTTTCACCCCCGGCATGGCGAAAGATAAAAAATATGGAAAATCCAGTACCACAGCAACAAACTCGGTGTGAACCAACGCATCTACTACTGGTGTACTCACTGCTTTATGTACTGCTGTACAGTACACGACGAGTGCGGGTGCAAAGGTTGGTGGGTGTGTCGATGGCTTGGTGGGTTGGTGTGTGGGGGCGTTGGGTCAGTTGGTACGTGGGTGTGTGCCTTCGTGCCTGTGGGTGGTGGCCGTGGTGTGTTTTTTTATAAGTTGTGTATGTCCGCTACAGGTCTCGCATAGTTCAGGGTACCACTAGCTCCAAGGATGATGACAAATGCAATACATAATAATAGCAAGTGTTCGCAGTAAACCACCCATCCTGTGAGCCGGGTATAGGCAAGCCTAAACGCCATCAACCATTGATGTTATGATTGATGTGAGCCTCTGTCGGCATAATATATATAATGATTGATTTATTCTGCGCCTTACGCGCAGCCACGCTACCTCGGAAGAAGATGAACAGCATGCAGACCAACTATATACCGTATGTAATAAGCAAAAGGGGACGAGAAAAGGCTCTTATAAACCGGGTCGAGAGACAGGCCACCGGCACTCTTCGCAATATCAAGAGCCACGGCTTCATGCCGACACGGCCTACAATCCAAACGCGAGTGCTAAAATGTTTTATAGCGCTCTGCTCCGATTTGCTAAAACACAAGGTAGTACCGCCTCCACCCCTCCCCACCCCCGAAACCAGCCTTTAATCTCGAATCCCGACTGACGCTGCGGCCGCGCATTTCGGGTTCCGCTTCCAATGCTCGTGGATATGCTGCGTCAAACAATTACTTTCGCTGCTAGTATTTTATTTGGTGCATTTCGTACGGGTTGTCATTCATCGATGTTGGCGGCAATCTTCAAGAGATGCCCCCTACAACAGTACGCGACAGCAGTTAAGAAGCTCCTATTTAATAGTTTGGTGAAGGCTCACGGCTTATTGTGATCTCAACGTTGAGCGTAGGCTCTTAAATATTGTTGAATACCAGGTACTATTTAGAGTAGCGTTCCTTGCTGAGCACAAATGCTTAGTAGCTGTAAATTCTTTTTTTTCGATACAACTCATCCTGAAATTCTTAATTACCAAAATATTACATAATATTAACATGGGTTCGCATTCAAGAAGGGTCGTTTTTTGTGGGGGTTCTGCCGATGGTTGTGCTGAAGAACCAAGAAGGTATCAATTTACAAGCCGATTTTGTCCAACAATGCCCTGAGTAAGAATAAAAATTCGCGTTTGCGTCGATTTTTAGTTTTTTCAATTTTGCTGTAGTGATACGAAGCCTTGGAAGGCAATTTTCTGTAAGGATTCCAAATGGCCAATTTTCAGTGTATATATATATTCCGAAGGTTCAGATAACCATTCTAGCCGCGATATTCCAAACTTTTATCGCGGAGGATTGTGGTGATATAAGCTATACCATAATCATACAAGTTTGTATAGTAGTAAAATGTGCGCGTTTGATTGCACTGAAAACAAATCCGTTTTCGGATCTTTTCCTTTCTGTCGGTAAGGAATTAGCCCAAAAACTTGTTTTTCGCAGCTTCATAAAAATCGATATTTTACGACAATGAAAATTGTATGATGATCGCATAGCATCACCACAATCTTCCGCAAAAAAAAATGGAATATATCGTCTAGAATGCTGTTTTCTGAGCCAGCAGGAGAACGAAAATGTTGAACGTTGGCCGTTTTGAATCCTCACCGAAAATAGCCTTCACCAAAACTGAGAACGAAAAAGATCGACGCGAACCCGAATTTCGTGTTTACTCAGGGCATTGTTGGACACACTCGGCGGGCGTGTGAATTGTTGCCTTGTTTGTGGTGTTTACTAAGGGATTTGTTGTACACAATCGGCGGGCGTGTGAATCGTTGCCTTGGTTCTTTCAGTACAGCACTCGGCATAACCCACAAAAACAAGCGACCCTTCCCAAACGCCGACCGCTGTAACACATGTCGCGTACTGTCTTTGAACTCCCATATAGCTAGTCGGCCCGAAGACCTTATCGGTCAAGAGATGGCTAGTGAAAGTACATACGGCTTCCCGGGTTATGTGATCATGTCACTACAGCAGTACACGGGTTTCCCTTTCGAGGTACCAAACCCCACACCCACCCTGGTTGTTTATGTCTGTACTGTAGTGCAACCACACACTAGATTTCAACTGTGCATTTAGATCGAAATCGACACCCTGAATACGTCTTAAGTGTGATCAGCAAACGGATCTCTGACCCATGCTACAATAGAGGTGTTGTTCCATTCTTTTCTTTCTGAGGCTCTTCACTTTAGGAGCTCCATATCACACCCGATTTTGTTTCTTGAGTAAACCGGAATATCAGCCCGATGAGCAAGCCCATGGACCAGGCAATTAAACAAATCATGTTTCTACACAAGCATGACATTCGGACGATTTCGGGTTAAGGAGCCCCGTTATTCAGAAACGAAAAGGCCAAAAAGCGCAACCTCTATCGTAGCACGCGTCCTCTTGCAAGCGTCGCCTTAGTAGGTGGTAGTAGTGTTTGTCGTCGTTGCCTAAATCTTCCCTCGACGTGGCGCGCCAGAGGGCAACGTCCTCTTCCCCGATCTGTTGTTTCGTCTGCGGAAAACGGTTGCAGTACAGAAGGCACGCCGTGGAGAAAGAGTCGAACGAGAGCTGTGCACAGTGCAGAGTCAATTGACGTTTGCAACGGCATGTACCGTTTGGCAGGTACGCGAAACGTCACTGAGTGCGAAGGAGGAGGTGGAACACCTCGCCATTATTTTAAACGAAAAAAACGTCAGCAGTGACATCGAGGATTTCGTCTTTATAACCAAACATGGGCATTGTTATATATAGAGCAAATATTTACGCGCACGGGAATTCCTCCAAACTTGATTCCTTACCACTCGTCAATAGGTCTGTATAAATAGTGCCGGGGATGAAATAAAGTCACCCCCACGGCAACTATCTGAACCGTGCCTGCGTGATCAGGCGGGGTTACGATAGGGGTGCACCTGTTTTTTTTTATGAGGCTCCTCGCTTTAGGAGCCTTGTACTCCACCCACGAAGTGATTTTGAGCCAACCAAAAGTGCGACCCGATTAAAAAAACCACGACCTAGGTATACAAAACAATCACATTGCAAAAACAAGAATTACACCCTGACGATTTGACATCAGTGCTATTTGCTACAACACAGGGAGTGTGGATCTATTGGTACTTTATGTTGTCGAAAAGCAAGGGCAAACGCCATGGTTCATGTACGACCTGCCCCCACCGGATGTGCATCAAGTGAGCAGCACAGACATCTCTGCTAACCTATACTCCAACACCTTCAGGGGGAATACCGTGTACATGCACCACCCCTGAACTCCACAGCTATGATAGCTGTCATATACCTTCCCCTCTAAGCCCGTAGTATGCGCGACCGAAGTATCCCAAGCAGCTTGGATATACGAGTTTCGACAAAATCCTCCATCTCACAGCTGCTGTCGTTTATACAAATTTCGAATATGTTGCTGCAGATTTTGATATTGATACATTACGAGTTTCAAACAAATGCTCCATCTCACAGCTGTCGTTTATTTTATGTTTTGGAGAATGTTTTTGCTGGTCATACACACGGCAAGCACCAGAACAAAATATTACACATTGCCATGTCCTGGGTCCTACAGCTACATGTTTTGTCACCTTCGCTCAGGGTTATAGCGCGTCTTGCCCGTCGTAGGATCATAGTGGGCTGAACTCCTTTTAAAACATGTGCTGTCGACCCTCTGGTACTGTCACCCAGAGGAGCCACCAACCTACTTCGTACATCCTTTACGAGGTCTTAATGAGGCCGTTTTTTTCTCCAAAGCGGGGTGCGTACAGGCTTCCATTTTTTACTTAGTCCGTCCGTCTGTCTGTTGTCTGTCTGTCTGTCTGTCTGTCTGTCTGGTTGTCTGTCTATTGTGTACAGTCCGTTTGCAACATTCGTGATTTTGCAACTTTTCGATCACAAGAGCTGCATGTCACTGATTTTCATAAACCTGGTATCTAGAACAGCGAATGGACTAGGTCTAGCGCGTGGGGCTTGTTTGGTCGCAATCCGTCACAAGTCGCTCGCGGTCGCCTAGTTGCGGTGTTTTGGTTGCGGTGCTGCTGCACTGTGTGTTTTTTTCAGGCGTCGGGATTTGAATTTTCAAACATTTGACCACCCTGGACCAAGTGCAGTCAGCGTTGACTCGGTGAAAGGACTACGCCAGCGGCCGAGGGTTCACGCTCACGCATCCCCACCAAGTGAACAGTGCTCGTGCTCGCACCTGAGAATCTTGTTGTAGGGTGCCGGGTAAGGGACGCTTTCACAGAAAGCACCAACAACCTGATGTTGTGGCTCAAGTATCCAGGATCGAGGTTTTGGTCTCGAGCGCACTGCATCCAACCCGTACTCGTCTTTGCTCACACACCCCACTGCGACAGACCTCGACCGAGGAGGGATGTGGAGACATATGTGCTAGATCCCTCGATCCCGTCGGGGGGAGGTGCGTGGGTGCAGTGTCTGTTGCACACGCAGCAGGTCGGACAACCGACTCCTCTGTGCTACGAGCAATTTCGTATTTTTTGCAAAATTGACCTTTGAGGTTTGGTAGAGATATCCACAAACCGTAGAAAGAAAAGGGGACGTAGCATATAATGGGTACAGTATACTGTAGTCGTGTAGTGGTTCTGGTCGTGCTTGTTCCTTCTTGTTTTTGGGTCCCAGATTATCTTTCGTTCGTAGTTTAATGGTCCTGCTACACTACAAGTTAGAGCGCACTCAGTATACCGGGAGAACGAGGCAGCATTGCCTCATTCACATTTCCGCTGGTAATAGCGGTATGGACACCGCTATTTTAAGGACGGGCAGGATGTTAATGCCATATAAGCTGCTCCATAAACACCATCCTGTCATATAAGCCTAAATCAGTGCTTACACGTCTCTCTCGATGTAAGAACGGTCTACTCATACTGTACCTCTTGTACTTCTGTAGACACACACGGACAGAGGTCCGTTATAAGTACCTGGTATCTAATATTTTGTCGTGAAAACACTCGGCCCTGTGCTCACTTTTTTATCGAATTTCGGTGTGTTTTTTGTCCATTCACGCATGCCCGCCCACACACACAGCCCCGCGCCCAACGATTGAATGAATTGTAGAGGGCGTCCTTAGACACAAAGAAAATTCCTCGCTTTTTATGGCATTGCCTCCGCGCCCCCCCCCCGAGCGTGGCACACGTTATAATAAACAGAATATTAATGAAAATTACACTGATGAAACAGACGCGAGGGGCACCATCATACTGTCCGATCCATTAACTATGAGTTATTTAACATATGAGTGTTGCTGCCAAGTAATCACGGAAGCCCGCGAGTACTACAAGTCACACCTTCCGGGGATGACACCTATTGTTGTTAGCGAGAGGAATTAGGACGGCCGGGACCTTTCTCCATGCGGCAAAATCAATATTTTCTCTACTCGTATATGTCAAGTACAAGATACAGGCATCATGTATAGGTCGTAGCACCGACAACACCTCAGTCAGCTTGCCGTCGAGTCGTTACCAGCGCGCAAAAGCTGCTCACCTGTCTCGTGCTGGGGACCAAAGACCAAGCCATCGGCGATATCGCCACAACCAAAAGCGCCAGAGCTCTGACAGAGAGCCGTGGCATAGTTCTGTGTTGTGTGAACCACTGCTTGACGCTGTTGGTCCTCCTTGAGCGTACCTGAAGATTTACTCTCACGTACAGCCGAGTCTCGGACTGCCCTGCAAGACAAAGGAGCCAAACACAGCATATTTGTATCAGGGCGAACGCCTTCTTTTTGCACCAAGCGTGCCTTACCGTGATATTTTTAGATTATTATTTCTTTCTGGGTTGGGGTTGGCAGATTCCAAACACATCAACCTTGTTGGTCGAAGCTTGCAAACAAGAATGCAGATCAATCAACACCGTATGTAAGGCAGATACTCGGTACCCTGGTCTCGCGTACTAGTACAAACGACAGCCCGAATCTTCTACAGGTGTACGCGGATATCACATATCTCCTCGAGTATTGGATCGGTTTGGATACAAGATAGTTCCAATGAAAGCCGTACACCACACAAACACAGCTGTGGTAGCGCCAGGCTCGTCCGGTGCGTGTCCCACGAACGTGGCCCGGTGTCGTAAACAAGACTGCCCTACTTACCGAATATAAAATATTGGGGAAACCTTACGGCGTAACGTGTACACTGCTTAGCCGGGAAACGTTGCATCGCGTGCTTTGTTTAACCACGAAGGGTCGTGAGGGTACAATCGCGCAAACAGGTCCATCGCAATTAAAGTTCAACCTCCGTTTTCAAGGAGTGTTTTCTGCAAACTACCACCGTAACTAAACCAAATGATCGCCTGTGTATAGGCACCTCCCGAATGGGGAATCTTGCGCATACAGGAGCTACAAGCTCACCCTAGCTCAGAGCTTATCATTTCAGAGTAGATCAATCCATATCTGCATGGGCTGCATGAGCTGCATGATGAGCTGTTCCATGTTTGCAGGGTGCGAGCTACTAGGCGATACCAGGGTATAGTTCTCTACACATGTTTGCCGTATTTGAGCTGTGAAAATATTATACTCCTTTATTCCATTTTACGCCGTGGGTAAGGGCTCCGTTAACATCTGAAAGTTTTCCCCCGGAATTTGCGTAATGTCTACGTTCGTTTTTGGTGCCATTTTCTTAACTTTCAGCATTTTTTCCTGATTTATTTTTCCAAATATATACGGCCAATTTAACCTTCCGGGTTTTATTCCGTCAGAAGAATTTCACATATTCTAACCGAACGGCTGCTTATCTTGATACAGTTCCAAAACAAAATCGATTGTTTGGTTCAAAATACGGAGGCGACCTGCAGTACTTTAACAAAATTAATATATGGCAAAACATAACGAGCGCTTCGCATTCCATTACGAACTAGAATCTATTATGAAAACCCTAATGGAAAACATGGAAATCTAAGACAAATATGAAGTGCCGACCCCTTCTCGCGAAGAAATGCAAGGCACATGCCGTGGAGGGGAGGGGGGAAAAGAGCCGGCTGTGTGACCCCGGGTCTAAGTTACGAATACAAGGGAGCGAGAAAAGAAGAGCGAAGAAAATACATGGGACAGAAAAAAAATATTCTTCGATGAGAACGGCCCTAAGCCGTAAGAGCCATGGCGCGTGCTACGATAGAGGTGCACCGGTTGTTTCCTGAGGCTCCTCACTTTAGTAGCTCAGAACGTCACCCTTAGACTGGTTTTGAGTCAATCGAGAGCGCAATCCGATTGAAAACCCACGACCTAGGAATACAGAACAATCATACTGCAAAACAAGAAGGACACCCTGACAATTTTGGGTTAAGGAGCTCTGTCATGCGGAATCAGAAACAGCCAACAAGTGCAACCTCCATCGCAGCACGCGTCCCATATCACATGTTTTTGGCAGATGTGAGGTACTTCTTGATACCTGGTAGTTCTTTACACACGCTTGCGGGGTGTGAGCTACGGGTCCCGGAGACAGCGCTTCTGCACATACATCAGCCATCGGTGAACAATGTTCATGCGAAAGTGAACACTCTAACATTGTGTTACGCCATCGCCTACCAACATGATAACATCGTACTGCAGTACCATTACTTTATCAAAATATGTGTAACGGAGTGTTATGGGTTCTTCGCACCCACGCATAAACATGAATGCCAAACGTTAAGTGGTACGTTATGCGAGGTGTACACCCTTCCATACTATTGTAGGGGGCACCATAGTAAATAGTACCAAATATTGTTCGCAACAATAATAGGGAAATATATAGGTTTTGGTGCCTACGGTAGGTTATAAATTGTGTCTACAGTAGGTCCAATAAACTATGGAGACCGAATATTGTTACGCAGCAAAAATATAGAAATATTTAGGTTTTGGTTTCTACAGTAGGTCCTATTATGTCTACAGTAGGTCCTATTAACTATGGTCCACCGTTAAAATAGTAGGGAGATAATTTAGGCAAGGCTGCCTTGTACTCGCAGTAGGCAGTGTGCTTCGAAGAAAAAAAACAACCCAATCGTAATCCCCCCGCATAAAAAAAGCACACCCAGCAGCAGCAGCAAAACCACGAAAAACAGCAACATCGCGACCGCGGGGAACTTGAAATGTCATGCAATGAATCAAGTCTTGCGCGTTAGCCGGGGCCCGCCGGCTTCTGCAGATACCGGGTTTGTTGAAATCGGCCATGTACAGCTCTCGCAATCCATCATTAAGAAAATTAAAACGCAGACAGACAGACTAGTTATATGAGACAGCAGACAGCAGACAGACTACTAATGCTATTGAGTAAAGGGAGCCTGTACCCACCCCGCAATGAAGGGAGTTTTTTTTTGCCATTTCACATGGCAAAAACGACCTCGATTGCTTCGCTCCCTCGGCGTTGCCTCATTAAAAAGGGCTTTCGCGGGAAATATCGTTATGTGATTTGAAAAGGGAAATTCTAGCTTCCAGATTCCAGATTCAGTACTCTCTGGGCTTTATACGTTATCCGAGGTATGGACCCTTGTATAAGACGTACTGCTGTTGTAGTGTGGTAAAACTACAAGGGCTGGACATCCTCGGGAAAAATCCAGGGGCATTTAAAGGGAAAAGGGATTTGTTGCCAATTTTTGTGCAAATATCGTTCCCGTGGCACTCTCTCCTAAAACAGTCCAGGAGGAGAGCCTGTTTTCTGTTTTCCTACGTGTTCCCACGGCAACCGTTCTCGTGAAAATCCTGATTTCCCGTCCCCACCCAAACAGTTCACTCATCATGTGGAAAATTCTGAGTTCCCGTGTTTTTCAGTTCCCGTGACGTGAAATCCTGCGGAACTATTAGACTATTCATTCGGCTCCCGTCCAAAAACCCGAAGGAATTCCCGTGGTGGCTAAATCCTGCAGGAAAAGCTCGTCCAACATAATGAAAAAAATCGTTGGCGAGGTCTACCCTGATAGTTTCCCGCCAAGCAGGAGCAGGAGCAGCAGTAACAGGTACCGGCACTGCATATCTGGAATATATATATACTTGTACCTGATACGAGTTCTTCAAAGGTCAGAGTACCAGTTCCAGTCATTAGTACCCAGATAATGTCTCGCGAGAGTACCAGTCATTTTTTGTGAGTCAGTGCCTGGAGTATATACCAAAAGCTGAAATGACTGAGGACTTGCGAGTACCTGGAGTTACTGCACCAAAAACTGAAATGACTGAGTACTGGCGAGTACCTGGTTTTTCTAAAGCTGAAACTATTGAGCACTTATATTCGCGAGCACCTGGATGGAGTTCAAAAAGCTCAAATGACTGGTACTCAGCGGAACTGGTACTCGGGCGACCTTTGGAGCGCCGGCGGCTTCTCGGTCGTTGCGGGAAACAACTGCTGTCGTACAACCAATACGCGACAGCAGTTAAGAAACTCCTATCTTGGCTAAGGCTCGCGGCTTATTGTGATCCCAACGTTGAGCGTAGGCTCTTAAAGGCTATTATAAATGATTTAGAGTGGCATTCCGTGATGAGCACAAATAAATGCTGCAAATTCTTATTTTTAGGAAAAACTCAGGCTGAAATTCTTAACTCCCACATTCTTAACACATGTCGCGTACTGTAAGATAGGAGAACTCGTACCTCGAACTAAAGTATGATTTACATCATCAATAGAACGCAAGCGTGACGGTCACTACTACGCCAAGTCGGCCGGGTACCCGCAACGACGACTTGCACGGACAAGCCCTTTGGTTGGTGTTGACTCCTGCTAATACGGGGGATCATCGTAAATAGGACCAAATATTGTTGGCAAAAATAGGGAAAATATATATGTTTTGGTGTCTACAGTAGGTTCTAAATGTCTACAGTAGGTCCTACTAATTATGGACCAAATATTGTTAGCAAAAACAGGGAAATACATAGCTTTTCGCGTCTACTGTAGTTACAGTACCTGGTAGGTCCTATTAACTACGTGTGGTCCCCCTAAAAAGCAGCTGCGATTTCGACCACAAAGTGCCAAACATATACCAGGTATACCGCGGCACCATTTCTATTGCTGCTTTATTGGTAGGTGGCGTGCTAATATATTTTTCAACTACAGCTGCAGTACGCGACATGTGTTAAGAAATTGGTAGTTAAGAACTTCAGACCGAGTTTTTTCGAAAAATAAGAATTTACAGCTAACTAAGCATAAAAATTTGTGCTCAGCGAGGAGCCCTACTTTAAATCCTTTGCAATAGTATTTGAGAGCCTACGCTCGACGTTGAGATCACGATAAGCCGCGAGCCTTAGCCAAAATAGGAGTTTCTTAACTGTTGTCGCGTACAGGCAGTATTACAAGCAGTGGTCGACATTTATGAATTTGCCCAACACCTCTTATTATACTACTGCTGTACGTGGTATACAATAAACATACTTACGGTACAACAGCAGCAGCACCACGGCCGTACATTAGTATTGGTATACGACCAGCTTCAGAGTATACCCGGTTTATGTTATGGAGATCTCAGCCGAGCCATACCTTTTCTCTGTGTTGCCCTTGTTGCAACAGTGTCCGCACCCGAAGGAGCAGCGAGGTCACGAGCTTACCGTACGTGTATGGCAAGCCACAGCCTCGCCACAGCAGCAGAGCAGAGGAGGAGTCGAGGCCGGGCAAACCAGCAAATAGTTGTTTATACCTTGATCTTGCGTGAAAGATATCGATTCTATTTTATTTATTGCCCCTTTAATACTAAAAAACGATGTTCGAATCTTAATATTTGTTCGTAGATCGTTGGTCCTGTGTGGTACAGCAGCACAGTATCGGGGAAATCTCGGATACATCTTCCAGGGGTAAACAATATCGTCGGCTAGGGAGGAGTTCGCAGTTCCAAGGGTGGGATTAAAAGCCGCTGGCGTAGAACCAAGCCGGCCCAACCAAACCAATTAAGCCCATACCCCGACCCGGACCGAAAACGGGGGCCAGACATACGCGGCTGCGCCGCGTTCGTTTGTTTAAAACAAAACTATTTTCCACACCTCGGTCAGATCATGATTTAGATCATCTAGTGGGTCCTTTTTGGCCGATCAGAAAAAGTTGTGCATGAAGATCTAGCTTATTTAGATCCTACCCGGCGGAACATGTGCACACCATGTATATTTCTACAGATCCCACCCTGGTAAAACTATGCACAGATAATTCAAACTGTCGTACAGATCCCACCTATGCCAGCACGTGTAAAGGATCTAGATAGTACAGCTCCCACATGTGTGAAATATCTACATCCTGCAGACCCCATCCAGCCAGACGTGTGTGTTAAGATCGAGATAGCATAGATGCCATCAGCGAAATCTGATACCAGGTATAGATCAAGATCTGCAGAGGACCCTCCTTTGCTGCACGCTGCTGAGGTCATCTGGAGCCGCAGAGCCACTATTAAGGCCACGCAGGAACCCACAGGAAAGACTCCCCGTTTTGTAGAGAAGTTGCGTTTTTATTTTTGAGCGGTCTGTTCGCAACTTTGCTCAAGATTCTGTTTGAATTCTGGCGTCTACTAGAAATCGCACAATTTTTAAAAAGTTACTAGGAAATAGACTGCTGTGATCACGTGCACAAACACGGCGCTTCGACTACGAGCAGCACGTTTTCCGCACAGAGAACAGGCAACCCTTCGACTCAAACACAAGCCCATAGTTTGCTCTCCTCATCATGGCCGATAAACAGCAACGAGCGTCGAAGCGCGAGAAGGCTTGTGATCCCGAGGATGGTGTAATCCCCGAGGAGTACGTGAAAGACGCCGCTCCTGCTGACGATGCCTGCACCAAAAAAATGTTCAACCCGTAAGAAAAGGCTTGAATCTTCTTCGGAAAGCGAAGGGAGCGGCGATGAATGTGGCGGCGAGAAGCTGACTTTAGAGGTGGCCGCCAGCAGGCAGAGGTCGTCTTGAAGGTCGACATTGAGGTGCGTCTTGTCTCGCTCTTCGCAGGTACGAGTACGATCGATTCTATGGTACTCGTACCTGCCTTCACCTGTCCATCCTTGTTTGTTGCTCGTACCAGTACGTACGTAGCTCGTTCAGCTACGTACGTACGTGCCGTTATGGTCGGAAATATAGCGACCACAGGGGAACCAACTTCAATACGAAAAGGTCCTAACAATGTCGTTTATAGTGGTGATGGTGTATACCAGGTACGTATTATCTGTGTTGTGTTCAGCAGTACGATTATGTATTTGTATTATATACCTGGCAATACGTACTGGACCAGTAAGAGAAGTACAGCAGTACGACGTATCATAGTAGACTGGAATTCTACGAACACAGATCGAAGAATAGATCCACGATCTATTGTAGATCATCTACAGCAGTAGATCCTATATCTGTCGTCATGATGCGTTTTGCAGCATCTGTGTAATACATATTCAACCCACGAAACATGTGCTACAGTAGATCATGCAGATGATATGCCTCCACGATTGGTAGCAGATCATATAGACCAGGGATCTGTTTGCCCTGATGGGCACAGATCATGGTTG
>JAYJME010002825.1:0-13034 GCA_036873775.1 Costaria costata | reverse complement strand
TTGTCCTGTTTAGCGGGTCGTTTTATCGCCGTGTAGCAGGGGGCGCTAAGTGACCCCAAGCGATCCCCCCTCAGACAGTAGCTCGTGATCTATCGCCCACTACCAGAAGCGAAGGTCGGCGTGAAACTCCATGCCTAGTTCCACCGTAGGGTTCTGGTGTTTGTTTAGAGCACAAGTCGTGTAGCCCGGTCAGTCACAGCATTCTCCACACAAAACACCCGCCGACCCGTACTACGTGCATGAGGCTCCACAATGTCCCGGCCATTGTGAACCGCCCCCTCGCCTTTGCTTGCCTTCGGTTACGGGGCCACTGAACCAGCAGAACCTCTTTTATGGCGGCGGCCGCTTTTCGCCGGAAGGGTATTCTCATGGTGTGCGAGTTAAAAGTGAAACCTAACGCGTCGATCGTGGTGCCCCATTGGATGCTTTTCCTGGGGGTGAGAATGCGCGGTTTTCCCTCCTGCCCCAGTCCAAACAACTGCATATGCTCCGAACCTAGAGCGGTGTTGCCGTCGACTGACTGCTGTACCCTGATTAGCATGATGTCATCTACGTATACGGTCGTGAAGAATCTGTTGGAGTTTCTTCCACCGCCGTGAGCTCTGATTTTGGCATTCAGCGGGACTGGCGTAGATTTTCTATCTTCCAAACGATCCCTCAACTTTACGTGCGCCATCACATATTCTCCTTGGTTTAATAGCTGAGTTCAATCGAGCGTGATGTTGCAGTGCGCGTGTTCGGCCACCGCCGACAAAACGACCCGGAATCCCGGCGATCCCGACCACCCAAACGCCAAGCAAGCGTCAATCACTACCAAGTCTCCTACTGTGTACCACAAATGTTTTGTGTTCTTTTCCGGGTCTACCCGCACGTTCCAGAAAGCGCCAGGCACGTCGGCCTTGCTCGTCGGTATTCTCTTTTCCGGGAACTTATTTGGTTCTCGCCACGAGCTGGTCGAGAAAGTTGGGCAGCGCTTGTACACACAGGCATTGGGGAACGGAATCCGGGTCAGTGTCGCTGTCCAGCCCACCCCTTTTTTTGTGACTCTCCAGTCCACTATCACTAGTATCTAGTTGATTCGTAGTCACTACCCGGAGTACACCACCGTAAGGATCTTAGTCAAGATGCAGATAAATATGATGTGCGGGAAAACTAGGTTTGTTTCTTCCCGTCGGTGTATTGTATATTCAAGTTATAACTAATTCATCACAATAAGTATCAAGGAACGTTACATATAACGTTACGGGGACGTAGCATAGAACGGTAGAGGGAACGTTGACGGACTGTCAGCCAGTACGACAGCATGTAGAGTACATCTGCCCCTAGCATGGGCATTGTTCCGTAAGTATCAGGTGACGGCCATGCCCACCTCAATAACTCCCTACCACTCCTGTTTTCGCCTGTGTTTTTGCATTCTCTTAGTCTCTTCTCTTCTTTTCTTATGGCCCCATCCGCGCCTTCCACCCCATGTTTTTTATTTTCTTCACACGTGAGTTTTACAGACACTTCGGTGCCACCTCTGCAATCTCTCTTCACAGAGACCGAGCCTCGAGACGATCCATTCCATAAGGTCAATAGCCCTATTCCACAAAGTGACTAGCCTCTTTCATTATGTTATGAGCCTCGACGTTTGATCTACATATCGATTGGCACCAACCAACGGCGTCCCGCTGAGTTCGCCGCGCTCTTCCAAGAACGTTCGAAGGACGGTCTGCGTATTTTCCTTTGCGGAAAAATTTTCTTCAAACATAAAGATCAGCCTCGACATCGAGGTAACACATCGACGCCAAGTACATCAGGATATTAAAGGTAAGAGACTGCTTTCACGCTCTATGCGAGAAGCAGGTTAGGAGACTGCTCGCGTTATCACATGTGTAGCAAGTATAGAGTCTGGTTTCACGGTGGTAACACGGGCGAAGTCGTCATTATACCGTTTAAGTACGTAAGCGTATTTGTCTTCGTGCAATTTTAGATCGTAACACGATAATACCAAAAAGGTGTAACGTGCAACAAAGATCGTGGACAATTGGCTACTCTGCGTGGTTGTATCGTACGTCCTGCGCATACGGGGCATTGCTTCCTACACACGGCATTCACCTCCAGCAACTTCATCTACGCTACGCTCGAAATTAGAGTCAGGCTCATCGGGGGGGGGCGTGGAGTATTTTCTTCCAGCAACTGCTCTCACGACTTGCAGGCTTGGCGCACGTATTCAGACTCCGAATAATTAACACCCTCAACAGCAAGCGTAATTACAGGCCTTCGCTCCATACGAAGAGGCGTTATACGTATGTAGCATAACTGCGACCGGTTCGCACTACCATTACTAGCAGGTCATCGGCATCAAAGCGAAATCGCTTTGCAAGCAATAACCGATGAGGAATTAACTTTCGTTCCAGACAAGACCCCTTGCTGTAACTTGCACCAAACAAACCAATACCACGACAGCGCGTATACTGTTTTGCGGGGGTTAAAACACACGGCATTCGCCGTCACGCTTCATAGAGGTCCAGGCCAACACAACTTCCAGAGCAGTGCTCAAGCCAGCACCACCATCGACAACATCAGCTTCATCAGCTCATATCAAAGCGACCACTGGTACAACAGCAACATCTTCTTTGTGTTCTACAACAGCGACAACAGCTACTTCTACCTTCAACAGCAGCTTTCTTGTTGTTTTCGTCGTAACATCCTCTGTAACCACAGCACCTACGACTACTACAGCAGTGAGGGACTACGGCCATGATACATCAGCCACGTTCAACATGGGCTTACCTCTTACTTGGACGCAAGCTTCACAAGACACACAGCATCACAGCAAACAATCCCACCATAATTTGCAAAACTAGCCTCAGGACCAGGGAGGCACGCATCACCATCTACATGTTCACCAGCAGCCAGCCCAGTGAGACCAGCACAAACTCCTTCACCATGGGCATGGCAGCCAACAGCTCAACTACGATATGGACTTGCTACAAACTTCGCGAGCTCTGACGAGTACATCAAAACGAATTTGCCTGGACTCTCGGGAAGATAGGTCAATTTGTGAGTTCAGTACTATTTTGCTACTTTTTTGTTTCGGGGATAGACGTTAAAATTGCGCCGCATATTCAAGCGGTAAGATCAGATCAATCTGGATGGGATAAGGACACCTCACGGCAACACACCAGCATCTCGACTGCTTGAGCCGAAGCGTCGGACACCTTCACGACCATCATTATCAGGTCTTCACGATCATCATGATCAGGTCTACACGATCATCATCTTCATCATCATCGTCTGTATTAGCAGCAGCACTTCACAATCATAGAATAATATCTACTAGTACTACATCGTTATGCTCATCCTCTTCGACTACAAGTTTTTCACGAACAGCAACGGCAACTACTACGCAGAAACTTACCCGGGAAGCATAGGCACCTTTAACGCAACGAGATACCAGTAGATCGTTCTTTATAGGCTTTCTTGTTGTTTTCCTCGGGGGGTAGTGTTTCTTACAATGTGCTTTAGTTTTCTTGGTTGATACGTCCATACTGCTGTACCACATTCGCGCAGTACGAATATTCAAGTATGAGTAGTAGGGTATCATTCAAGCTCAAACGACTGACTGGCTCGTACACGTTTTAATCTACTGGCTTACGTTTACATCAGTACATGTTGTTTTGAGTTTAGTATTTATGGCTCTGTTGTTTTCCTGGTAGCTTTCTTTGAGTGTGTACGTTTCATAAAACCAGACTCGCAAACTGAATGGGAGTATATGTACATTTCAGTGTAGCGCTGGATATACGTAAAATAATACGTCCACAGTTTCTTGTAGAATTTTCTTCGATTTCTCGTTTGTTCTAAGATCACCTTGAAGGGGCGCGGTAAACGCACGACAGATACTTTCTAAAGCTTCCTTTTTCAAAGATATAACTCGCTTATCAACAAACGAGCATCTCGAGTACATTCGTTTTGTGATACGACTATCCTCATTGTCATTTGGTGTCCTTATCTGTATCAATAGAATTTCGGTGATCAACAAAACAGCATCACCAGTAATATTTTTGTAATATGACAATCCTCATAGTCTATTGCTGTACTATCGGTATTCATCGAATTTTGCAAATCTATTTCGAGTACGTACATACATATACAAAACTTCAGTACTGGACCAGCTTCCACAGTTTTGAATATTTTTAGGTTTCATGTAGCTCTAGGCATCAATGAAGGGGGCGCGTTGAACACCCGGCAGACTGGTTTGCGCTTTTTCTCTAGAGTGATTCTCTTCGGTAAGTACGCCAAGCGCATTTTGTTTCATGATATCACTCGCTGTTTATGTAACAGGTCTGACCATGTTGTCCCATTCGTCTTTTGATTATTTCATTAGCATGGCTACACCCATATTGCCGCCGTTGATACACGGGTCTGAATATGTGGTTGTCCATTTGTATTTTGATTCTCTGAGTAACATGGTTATGTTCAAATTGCCGCTGTTCATACAAAGGACTGAATATAGCGTACCATTTGTGTATATTCTTTTGAGTATCAGGTTCGTCTGGCTACCGACTTCTCACCAAGGGGGCTTATTCGAATATGGACTCTGCAGTCCGTTATCACTAGTATGTAGTTGATTCGTAATCACTACCCAGAGTACACTACAGTAAAGATCTTAGTCTATATGCCGATAAATACAATATGAGAGGAAACTAAGTTTATTAATTTCCGTCGGTCTATTGTATATTCAAGTTATAACTAGCTTATCACCATAACTATCAAGGAACGTTACATAGAACGTTACGGGGGCGTTGCATAGAACGGTACGGGGGGCATTAACGGACTGTCGGTCACCGTAGAGTAAACCTGCCCGTAGCATGGGCGTTGTTTGGTAAGGATCAGGTGATGGCCGCGCCCACATCTATAACTCACTACCACTCCCTGTTTCTCCTGTCTTTTCTTTTCTCTTTTCTTCTTTTTTTATAGCCACATCAGCGCCTTCCTACACCATATATTTTGTTCTTTTTCACACGTGATCTTTACAGGCACTTCTGTGCCACCTCTGCAAATACCTCTTCACAGAGACAGAGCCTCGACACGGTCCATTCTATAAGGTTATTGGCCTTATTCCACAAGGTTAGCCTCTTCCCATTACTTTTCTCCTCGAACGATAACTCGTTTATGATTCGAAGCTTGTGTGTCACGACTGCCGCCAACGGAGAAACTCTAATGTCTGGGAGTTCATGCGCGGCTGATTTCTGCACCACCAACCATTTTTCAAGTCTCACATTCTCCCCGATTTTCTACCAAGTTGCTGGCAGGTACTCCGTGACACTGCTGCGGTTGCCGTATTGTAATGCGCATTCGAGATCTACGCCTGCTGCTACGCCGTCCACCGGTACCCTTCCTGTGACTATCTTGACCAGATCGTCCACCGTGATACTGTAACACACTACAGTTGGACGACGCGGTTACGCAGGGATGGTGTCTTAGCGTTCTCGGAGCTGATTTCTTGCACACAACTCGCGAATTGTGTTTACCGGCTCCCCATGACTATGCATACGAGCATGGGGATGTAGAATGTACTCGTACTCGTAGCAAATCTGAGTTCACACGTGGCCAGGACCCTGTGTTGTTTTGTTCATGTAACCGCAGATCTTCTTAGATTGCGGCTGTATTGATGTTTTCCAAATATTGGGTTCGCAGCGAAGAATACTTTTATTTAGAGATATGGCGGGGCAGGCTCACGTCTCACTCTCTCTCGCTGCTACCCCTGACACGGTGATAAGTTCACGGTCCTTCTACCTGGCATCATGGCACCCTCGTGATACTTCGAGCCTTACGCACAATCGATCGCACCACGCCCACGGGAAGTCCTTTTACGTTCAACTATAGGTTATCTGTGGTCGCAGAATACCCACCCGTGCTGCTGTCCGAAGAGAACATATAGTTGGAGGATAACGTCTGGCAAACTGCTCGAAGCTGCGAATACGACTCCAAATTGAAAATTGAGCCTACGAGAAAAGTCATGTTTCCTATTTTCCCTTTTGAAATAGCCCCTGAGAGTCCCTGAGCAAGGTTCATCCATTGTAAGAGATTCAAATTCCTGGAGCCAATTACCCTGAGCATCGACGTTTGTAGTTTTCTAGTTTTTTCAGAAACTCTCTATATTAAGACCTGCTGGAGCCGTAGAGCTCTCGCAATCGAAAACATGAAAAAAACATAACACATAGACAGCAGAGAGCAGACAGCCGACAGACTATTTGCCGGCAACACAATCATGGAAGCCTGTGCGCACCCCGCAATGAAGAGGATTTTTTAACCACATGGCAAACAAACGCCTCATAACTAGGGTAGTAGAGAGGTAATTGAAGCAAGGCCAAAGCTGCTTGTTGATCGCGTCGTTCAGGGGTGGGACCGTACTGGAGGACATCCAGATGAGGATCTCAGGGTGTGGAGAAGAAGGATACCAGGTACATGATTTAGAAACATTATATTACCATGCTGGAGAAGGGAGAAATGAAGTCACAGAGTAGAGTAACCAGTATCGCACCTCTCTTTCCATCCATCACTTCCAGTTTCCGTGTACCGCGACTCCTAATCTGTGTAACCCTTACGACTCCTGTCGTACTTCCCTCCAGCCAAATATATATTATAAAAGGAAAAAAACGTCAGCTGTGAGATCGAGGATATATTATTATACAGACGAAACGGTATATACTACATTTCCACCAATCAGCAATCAACCACTAATGCATGCAATCAATAGGGCATTGACCGCTCGAATTATGAAAGTACGCAACACCCACCCTATGTTAGTATTCCAATGCGTTAAACCCCTATCTAGATGATAATGATGCAAGTAACGCAGTAGATTCGATAGGTCGTTCACCTGTGTCACAATCGCAGTACGTAGTCTGTGTCCGTTGGAAGGAAAAAACAACAACAAAATACTGCCGAAAATAACAAATACTCAGCAGCACGGCTACCAAAATCACCGCAACCCGGCAACTGCCTGCAATTCGTGACAGTTACCAACAAAACACGCCCCACCGGCTAGCCCAAGCCGGCTCGCTCATATAGATACCGGGCTTGTGGAAATCGGTCACGTACAACTCTCGCAATCAATAACAACGCAAACTCCCAATTGTTCCAAAACGACCGTGCATGACAGACAGGCACAGACAGACGCGGAAATACTAAATCAATAATGGGAGCCTGTATGCACCCTTGCAATGAAAAGACTATTTCGCCAAAAGGGCAAAAACAACATACGGCCTCGGTCGTTTCGCTCCCTCCGTCTTGCATACCAGGTATTTGCTTGTACAGTAGTAAGCGAGGCAAGGCTCCCTTGTTCTGGAAGTGGTCCGTGTGCGTTCAACGTAAAGCAAACGAAATCCCGCCGCATAAACTTAAACAACATACCGCTACGATAGGGTTGAAATATGTACCATTTGAAATTCCGTTTAACCCTATTAATAGCGCTGAAAAATGCTCCATTTGTGTTCGTATAAACGGAACAAAACCTACTGTAGCACCCTCAGAAATGAATGCTTTACAACAACGAGACTTGTATATTTGATGATCGTAAAGCTTATCACCACAATCCCTCGAGATCAAATTTGCAATGTATCGTGTCTAGAATACAGTTATCTGACCCTGTGGAAAACACGTACATATAGAAAATTCGCCATTTGAAATCCTTACCAAGAATCACCTTTTAAGGGTACAACTAGTCCAAAAACGAGAGTTAAGACGATGCCGCGAGCTCGAACTTTCGTTTGTAATCAGGGCGCTGTTGGACACAAACGGCATGTTAATTGTTGCCTTGGTTATTTCAGTACAACCCTCGGCAGCACCCACCATCACCACACAAGAGGCCTTCTTAAACGAAGATCCCTGTACTCAAAGCCAACGAGCCTCGCGACTACTGTTCGGACCTAGCACAAACGATACATTTGATGTCTCGGGTCCTATTTTATTCGCATGTGTCGAAGTCATGCTACGATAGGGATAGCACCCAATTGTTTCTGAGGTTCCTCACTTCAGGTGCTACAGTGAATAATGTTTGCCTTACCCAGAAACTGACCCCGAGAAAAATAAAACGGAAACCCGATGAGCAATCCCATGTATTAGGTATGTTACGAATAATGACGTTACTAAAAGCGATGTTGGGTAGTTAGACCACTAATGGCCAGTCAAGGAGCCCCGTGAGTTCCCAGTTACATTTAGGCCAGGAAAGTGCTACCCCTATCGTAGCATTCGTCATTGGCTATTGCAGTAGTAGTCTGTTAATTGTCTCACTAAAGAAAAAGGGACGGATACCATGAACCGAGCAAAGGTAGCCTACAATAGATTCAGATGCCGGTCTCTTCTAACCCAGGTAACCCCCGATGGGGTTAAAACGCGAGTGTTGATCTAGTCTTCACGCTGGCCCTGGGCAAATATAACTCCCAGGGGGCCCCTCACGCGATCTGTTGGTAGACACAGAGGGAGAAAGAGTTGAAGTCAGGGAAAACGAACAATATGTGCAACACGTTTAGATGGGTTTAGGCGGTGGATAGCTCTGGACGCTATGCATACCCACATTGAACTGCTGAATCCCTTGCAAGCGAGCGCATGCGTTATTATATAGAGATATCAGACGAGACAGACATCCCGGTCGTGTTTATACAACCCTGAGAGGCGTTCTGAAGAGGTGTTTTACGACCGTTGCATTTGGCCTAAAGAAAAAAACAATGTCAACAGTTCCCGTCAGGAGGACTGCGTGAAGCGAGTCGCGCAAACAATTCGCATTTCCCCCAGAAGGGGGCAGGGTTAAAGGTGCCACCTGCCGCTCGAGCTTGGTCACTCTCACCGCTCCTTCTCATGCACAGAGTCTCTAAACGGAAAAAGTAAAACACTTCGAAAACATTATTGTATATCGAAGACTCCGTATGCAGAGCGAGAAAGCCATCGTGAATGCCGGCAATATATCCCTGCCGTACAAGCATCAAGCGTTTACCGGCGCAGTCGATCACACATTCGCCATACTCACAGTCTTCCTGCATCCCGCGAATAGATTTCATGCCCTTCATGATGCGGGTACCGTTGGCGTCGACAGTAGGCACCAGCGTCTCGCCAAGGATGCCCGTGGCGTCGAGGCTGATGTCGGCATGGTCGATGGCCATGTTCATTTGCCAGGTCAGGTGATCCGGGAGGTCGAACGTGTCGGTGGGATCGCGCATGGGAAGCTGGTGCAGTCTGCCATGGCTCAAGCGAAGTTTGATCGTCGAGGTCATGATTTGGAATGACGCGTGTTCAGACTGGTGACCGAACATGCCAGCCTCGCCACCAACCCTGGCGCCAGCCACGTACTCAGCACATTCAGCCATGTTGGTTGCGGTGGGGTCCGATAGAACCCAGTCAGACATGTCCTGCATAGTGTTCATCAAACTCAGCCTTCGACGGGCCTGAGCAAGCATCTCGAGCTTCTTCCGCTCCCAGTACTTCTCAAATCCAAAGCTCCTGCAGGCTCTCGGGAGGTTGACAGCGGCGATCGCCACATCGGGGGCAACCTCAACCTCGCCGGGCGCAAGAAGAACCTCCCCCCCGTCAACTTCAACGTGAAGGGCACCGTCGGCGAGGCACGAAGACATTCCGGCGCGACAGGAGCTCTCCAAATTGTGCGGGTCGGTGACAGAGATAATGATGGTGTGGCCCAGGCCGTCGTCGTCTGTGGTGACCATGGAGAGTCCGGTTATGTAGGTGATCTCGGGTACGGAAGGGACAGGAGACGTGACGCGCATGTTGAGGTGCATGTACGGAAGGTCCGAGACGACGGCATACCATGCACCGTCTTTGCCGGTAAAATCGAAGGTTTGGCCGCGGAAACCCGTCATGTGCGGGTCACCTTGGATTGGAGGGGGAAAGACCGGGGGGTGGACTAGTTGAGGAATGGGGTTGAGTAATCCGCGATGCGTTCCGGACCGTCGAGCCTGCACTCATACAGCTGCCCTTATACAGGTATGTCCACGCCATCGTTGGCATCGTTGTCCGTGGCGTGTGACATTTAGTGTAAGTTTCGGAGAGGGTGGCGTATGCGTCACCTTTCCTACCCGGCTTATAGTAGTGCAACCTCACCAAAAATCGTGCTAAGAAAACTCAGCGTGAAGTTTACATATTATCGGCAACGACAAAAGCACCTACAGGGCGGAATATATACAAGTTATGTGTAGGGTTAGGTTAGGGGCTCCCTACGTTGAATAGACCAAATATACACAAGTGTGTTGTATACAAACAGCATGTATATGTACATCGACCTTCTCACCGCATGCACCAGCGTCGATGTCAGCAGAATCTTCACATACTCCAGTCAATGGGCAGCATTCTTCGCCATTGTCTGTGTTACAGTCACTGTCGTCTGTGCAAGCTGGGTCAAACGAACGAAACGAGTTGGAGGGAGAGAGCACCCGTCGATACCACAGTCGGGACAGCGGTGGGAAGCACCGGGGATATCGGGCCTGGAGATGCGCGGGTTCTCGTGCCAGCTGTGTAGAGCCACCTGCTGTGTTCATACGGACTGCACCGCACCTACTGTATACACTGTACCTATAGCGACGAAGGATCATTACAGCGGCTCGGGAAGCATCGGGTGAGGAGTGGTAAATGTAGAGCTAACATCTCTATCGCTGGTATTTCCTAGCGTGCCGGTACGGCGACGAGAGCACGGACACACGTACGGTGTGAAGGTGTTTACCGCGAACGGCAATACCTGCATTGGTTGAAGGTTGTCAACATTGCCGACAAAAATTTGTACCGAGGTTGCGCGCGGAGTTCGGCCGGAGCAGCGCCTGGGAAGGCCGTCGTACTGAACGAAAACGCCCACTTTATTAACACAGAATTATTAAACTCTATTTGTACCCTTCATGTACTCCACACCTTCAACAATGGCAAGAAACAACGCCAAACCCTATAAAAGTAATAGAGCTAAAACGGAGACCTTGGGTGGACTCCATGGCTTCGATACTGCAATGTTAGAGCATGAACTAGTTGAAATGGTCGTGTTGTTTAACATTGTGGTGCGCACTGTTTGCAAAAGCACGGTTGCACACCCTGCCGCTGTTGCAGTAGGTGGAATAGGCGGTAGCGTCACGCACGCAGGTGTGGCGAGCACAGAGTGGGCGGAAGGTGTAGCGGGGGGAAGGCGCAGCAGAGTCGAGAGCGACAGGACCCTAAGCGTCTGATATGGTTTCCACGAGTATCTCCTGCAGCCACCATTATTGTGTGGTGAAGGTTATGTTCCACCTGTGATATGTTACGAGGGAGTTTAATTCGATAGGATAACATTCGTTTCCTCACGTTTAGGGACCAAGGATTTACGTTTGATCCCAAAACATGCATGGATGCCTTGGTACTATTTTTGTTCACATGGGGTGGATCGAGGCCATGCATGGGGCGTGCGTGCGGTCGTTTCACCCATAAGGAGGGCAGCTGGCGCGTCGGGGAAACATGGCACTGCCGGTCGTATTCTCTACGGGTTCCCCGGTATGTTATGCGTGTACGTCGACGAGCTGTTATGCTCTAGGCAGAAACCGCTAATATGCGCACGAAAGACGAGGGAACAGCAATCGTACAACGATGCAGCAGAAACATTGTTCGAGCACACCCACAACAAATAATGAGCACGTGAAGCAGTCAAGCAGCGGCCTGCCATCTCGGCTGTGGTATAGGTTAGGGTTTGGGGTCGAGCCGGATTTGTTGAATGTTCGGCAGAAGTTTATGGCCCTTCTTTGGTCGGAAATACTTGTGTCTTGTGACTAATCGTACGTGAAAGCATCCTCTTGGAATAAGCCTACCAACATATGTCGACCGTCTGAAAGCACCCGGCCACATCGTATCGCTTGCGATTCACAGGTAAAAAGTTGTTGTCCAGAAGAGTACCAGGTGCTGCGTCCGTGGCAGTACCGAGGAGTTCAATTGATTCTTCGGCTAAGTCCTTCTTACCAGGAATGCAGTTGTAGCCCGCCGCCCCAGGTGTACAAACTTCCTCCGCACCACACGTAACCGCGGCGGCTGGGGTACATACTGTTAGGCATTACGGGGATTGCAAGCATCAGAGCATAGCCGATGATCATGGGTAAAGGTATAAACGGAAACATTGAGTGTGGCAACCCCGTCATGCGATGCCGACTTCTGGCGACATGATCAGCCAAGTCCGTGGATGAAACTGATTAGGTCCCGCGATTTCACGTTTATGGGCCACCGGAAAGACGAATCGAGCGAATTGTTGCTTGCGTTCTTGACTCGACTGTCATATCCGGCCTCCGAGATGTTCCGACAATGTGCTCCATTATCACTCCCGAGAGAAAAACTCATCGAGCCCAGATGTAACGACATATCGATGCAACCATTGGTACCGAATGCCCCTGGGCACCGCAGGTACTTACCGCACGAATCATCGGTAGTAGGCAATTCCACAGAGGCGGAAGCGTGGCTGTATATGCCGGTAGCCACAGACGCACAGACGGGAGGGTGGAGGGGTTAAATAGGAAATATCAGTTTCACGCCGAATCGTCGGAATTGTAGAGCTTGCCCCATCAGCGTGCAACCCCTGACACACACGACGGATGAAACCCGGCGCGAGCAGCGTCTTCTTGAACGGGCTAGGTTTCAACATTAAGCAATCAGAGACACGCCGAAACGTTTATGTGCGAGCGGGAACCTTTCATCGTGCCCCGATAACTCCGAGGCAAACTACTTTAAGTGATGGACGTTCGGAATCTAGGCTTAACAGCGGGCCGTACGGAAATCGCGGACGCATGCCTACTAACAAAAGGAAACCCGTCACACCGATTACTTACACGGCAGTGGGAACACATTGTAGGTTCGCGTTGTCCTCCAGGTCCCTAAACGGGCAGGAGACGGGTCGTATAGGAGGGAGTTAGCTCAAACGTGTGGATGCCAACCCGACCGTTGACATGCTGTTGGGGTTACCGATACATACGCACACAAACGTAACGGCCGGCAGTGCTCGCTAAACACCACCGTGCCCATCGAGATGAATGCCGTGCTGTGTT
>JAYJME010002824.1:0-13035 GCA_036873775.1 Costaria costata | reverse complement strand
TAGGTTGATTGAGCCGCTTCAAAAACACCCCTCAGCCAACCAGAGTGCGTAAATAGCTACCCCAGGAAGATTCACTACAGTATCACGACGAGACTACTACTCTCAAATTGTCATCGTCGTCCACCTGAATTCGAAGCATGAAGCGCAGCGACAGCGATCAGCGTGGTATCCGAACGTAATTGTTGATGGCCTGCTATGGTCGATGTTCGACGTTCAAAGATCAAAGATCGTAAGATGTAAGATCGTCTGATCTTCTACGAGCAATGAGGATGTCTAAAAAGGCTTTTGCGTGTTGGGAGCCCGGGGATTTTAACCAAAATGTCCCTTCTATATAACGCCAGCAAAATTCAATGTAAACCCGCTATGTGCAATGTGCGCAAGGTGTTCGTGTTGCGACGAATCCACCGACGACAGGCCGCCCACACGCTACCGACCACGCTGACACATCAACACTGGTCGGGACAGATTCCTGTCACTGCCATGGCCTGCAGCACATAACCCACTGCGATTGCGCAATCGTCAAGATGGCGGAGTCAGGATCAAAATTGTCGGGCAGCTCTGCCGTCGCAACTGCTACCGACAGAGGGTATGATAGAGGAGAGCGCTTCGACGATGGCGACGATGTGAGCAGCGAGAGAGAGCTAGGATCTACTGGTGGCGGGAGGGTGGGAGAACGGGTTGAGGTAAGGCCTTGTGCACGTCGGCCTTGTGTTGACAGGAAAGGTGTTGTCGCGATTTCTGCTGTTTTGAACTTTGCTTGTCAACCGTCACACTGCTGCTGCTGCGCTTATTTTCAAAAAATGATACTCGCACACTGCTGTGTACCAGGTACCAGGGGTACCGCAGGTATCATACCAGGTACCTGGAACCTGTTATGAGGTACCAGGTGTCTGGTACTGTATGCACAGCAGAGTAGTACCGTACCAGGTACCGGTACGAGGTATCAGGGTTAGGTACCGTTACGAGGTATCAGGCACGGTACACAGCAGTACCTACACAGCAGCCCCAGTTTAGCTACCCGCACCTCTTACTAGTACTGCTGTGCACTCTCAGTTATATGATACGTGCTCGTACAGCGTAGCTGTTAGAGCTACCAGGTACCAGTATATATTAATAAACGGTTTTTGTATAATACATGTGTTAAGAATTTGGGAGTTAAGAATTTCAGGCTGAGTTTCTTCAAAAAATAAGAATTTCCAGCTGAGCATTTGTGCTCAGCGAGGAACGCCACTCTAAATCCTACCAGGTATATATTAGCCTTTAATAACCTACGCTCAACGTTGAGATCATAATAAGCCGCGAGCCTTGGCAAAAAGAAAAGTTTTTCGCGTACTGTAATATCAGAAGCGCAGCACAGCTAGGCCCTTGCCTTTAAGGCATGCCTGAAAAAATGCCTGAACTGCCTTTTCTGAAACAGACGTGCCTGAACTACTGTTTTCGTGCCTATCTTGCCTGTCTTTCGCCAGGCACGCGTCAAGCATGCCTAAAGGCACGTTCAGGCACTAAGAAATAACGCCGTTAGTTCGGAACTCCCAAAATCAGGGGAAAGGGGTTGTAAAGTGTGGAGTCTGTGCATGCCTGAAAAAATGCCTGAACTACTGTACCTTTTCTGAAACAGGCGTGCCTCAACCACTGCTTTCGTGCCTATCTTGTCCAGGCAAGTGTAAGGCATTTTTCCCTGTTTTCAGGCATTCCACCTCTTGAAACAAACAAGTTGAAATTAGTACCAGTATAGGATAAGGTTTCAGGCAAATTGCCTGAAATAGATAGGCACCTTTAAGACACATTCAGGCATTTCAGGCATATATGTCTATCTACATGCCTATCTACATTTGTTTCGCCTGCGGCGTGCCTATTTCCATGTTCCCTGGAAGCGCATGCGGCGTGCCTTAAAGGCTGGGGCCTAAGCACAGCAGTAGAGTAAACTTCGTCCAGGTACACCTCTGGGTAACTCTGCCGTCAGCTACCGGTACTGTTGGTCACCCTTCGCGTTGCGGCGACCCTCCTCAAGTGCTTGGGTTTCTCAGCGAGGTGCTGTCGACCATGCTATCATGCTCGCACACCAGAGGGCACACGTTTTAACCGCTTGAACCGATACACTGTAGACGAGCAGTCTACTCCTGTACGAGTAATGATCTCGAGTCGGTCGTCCCGCAGCGGCCGCTGCGCACTGAGCGTACTTTGCTGCACTGGGTTGCTACGTACGCGCCGTGGGAGCAGGGGCCATCGCGCGCCTCGATTATCGATAATCGTCTGACGTTGTGTGGAAAAAATATAAAAATGTGGGAAACAAATGGCAACTAACGGCCAGGATTGCGAGCGCAAAGAAAAGAAAAACGTAGCAACGCTTATATGATCTCGCTGTCATTTCTGCTCGTTTTCTTGGCAAGCGCAGTTGTTCGATCAGACGAGACCCCTCGGACGAGACGCGGATGCACCAGTACTCGGGGAGACACTGGCGGAGCCACTGCAAACGAACTTCAACGCCCAGCAGCGACACCTGCAGCAGCTTGTCGTGTCGCTAGACAACGCCCTTGGCTCCCTCGTTCCCGTTCAACAACAGCCTCCCAAGGTGACCCACCGCACTTCCACCACACATCAGCAATCGAGAACTAGCAGGGATAGAGCGGGCAAGGTCGGACGCGGACCATCCTCCCGCGCGCCCGCGTCGAAAGACGCCCCGGCCATCACCCCGGAAAGCGCGGCAGCTCTGGCGGTAGAGGCGCTTGCAGCCGTAAAGATTTCTCTCGCGCTAGCCCAACGCGACTCGGGCACCGACGCCTTTTCAAGCGAGCGTCGACGCGGCGGGCAACAGCAACCGCAGCAGGAGCAGAAGAAGCAGCAGCAGCAGCAGCAGCAGGCAGAGGTCGACGGCGCCAAGGAGCTGCGCTCGGCTTTAGCGCGAGCGATCGGAGCCCTCCGGAACGCATGCGTCGGCGCCGCCAGCTCTACCGCCGAGCTCCTCGGAGGACAAGACCCCACCGGCTTCGCAGAGGAGGTCAGGGCCCTCGCGAACGCCCACGAGAAGGAGCTGGAGCAAGCCATGGCCGAGGAGGGGCCGGTATTGGTGGCGATGCTGGGGGCGGGCGGGTCAGCCAATGCTGTGCCCGCGGGTGGTGGCTTAGCAAGCACCGCTGAGGAGAAGGCTGTTGGCGGTGGCCCCGGGGTAGGGCTGGAGTTTTGGTCTCGCCAGAGCGACTTGTGGAGCGGGGTGTTCGCGGAGCAGCAGACGGGACTGCTGCAGATGGTTCGAGCGCAGGAGGCTGAGCTGCGGCAGGGCAAGCGGCGGGTTTCGTCCCTGGAGAAGGAGCTGTCCGATCTCAACGACAAGCGAGCGGAGATGGCGGCGACGGCGGCGGAGGTAAGGAGGCCAGAAGGCCGGGGACGCGCTTTGGGAGAGGAGGAGGCTGAGGAGTGGCGCAAGCGGCTCGACCGGATGCGGGCGGACTATGAGCGACGAGCGGCGGCGCTGCGGGATCGGGAGTCGGCGGTGGTTGCCGCGGAGGCGCGGGTGGAAGGGCGGGCGAGGGAGCTGGGTTCGGAGAGAGATCGGCTCAAGACCGGGGCTGTGGCGCTTTCTGCGGAAGCAGATGGGCTGAGGTGAGTGTGATTCATATTTTTATATGTATAACCCCGCATCTCACCGCGCACCCGCTCCGTGGCAGTACTTGGCGTGGCTTGTTTTCCCTTCCGTCGTGTTCGGCCTTTTCGTGATTTCCGGCGGTTTCGTCCGTTTCGTTGGTTTCATGGTTTCGTCCGTTTCGTTGGTTTCATGGTTTCGTCCCTTCCGCATTTTAATTCGTCAATATGTTTTTCCTGCTGCAGCAGGGTGTACCACGCGCTGTGGTAACCTCGTTTCCGGCTGTTCTTTACAGTGCTTGGGAATGCGGTCCGGCGCGAAACCTCGTTTGGGATTTACATGTTTATGCTTGGTTAGTGAATATGTTACCCCGGTGTGGCCTGACGTACGATCTGGCGGTTGCAAGCGTTGCTCGATTGTCGGAGGCCTGCGCAGGGGCTCCGCTTACCGCAGGCCTGCTGACGGCTGATTGCCACCTATTCGACACTATGGTTGAGAATTAATGTGTACGAGACAATATAATGAACGCTAACCCAACCCGACAAGCTATGATTGATTAGAGATAGACCTCTTCGCCTCGTACACAGCACGCGTCAGCCATGGTGTCGAATAAATCGTAAGCTCTACTGGGCCTACTTTCACTCCCCAACCATCCCTAACTTAAAACCATTCAACAATGGTTGATTGGAGATAGACCCCTTCGCCTCGAACACAGTAACCAGTGTGTCGAATAAGTGGTACGTGCGCTCTACTTGGCCTATTTTCACTCCCCGACTAACCCTACCCCCCAACCCAACCAATAATGGTTGATTCGGGATACCGTACACCTCTTCGTATCGTACACCGCGTGCGTCAACGGTAGTGTCGAATAAATGGTAAGCTGTACTGTACTGGGTCTTCTTTCACTCCCCCTAGTGGTCCGATTGGAAAACTACCTTAGCCGCCCCCACTAACTGTTGTGTGCGCTGCGCCTATTCTCACCTGACCTGTGTTGGCCAGAGCGGGGACAGAGGACGCCGCCGAGAGAGAACGCAAGCTGCAAGCGTGGCAGGCCGGACTCGAGGAGAGAGAAAGGGCGGCCGAAGATCTGAGGGAACGATCCAAGGAGCTTCAGGAGGCGGAGAGACAGGTGACACACCGCGTGGCCACGTGATACGACAACGGATGATGTGAAATAGAAATCGACTACGGTATGCGTTTTTCGGAAATAATGGACGGGGTGGGCCGAGGATTGAGTGGTTGATGCCGCTCGCGTAGCACGGCAGTCTTTGGTGAAAAGTTGTATCGAGTTCGGTCTGCATTTATCGGGGAAAATTGGCGCTTTAGGTCGAAGGGTTGAATGGTTGATACCGTCCGAGTGACACTGCTGTATTTGACGTTGTACCGACCACGTTATGCGTTTCTCGGGCAAAAATGACGGTTTTGGGTCGAAGATTGAACGAATTATACCACGGCAGTGTGTCGTGTGAAGTTATATCGACTGTCATACGGTATGTGTTTCTCGGAAGAAATGGACGGTTTCGGGTCGAGGATCGAACGGTTGATACCGGCGTGGGCCACCTGTGTACAGGGCACAAGCCACGAAGAAACACGCGCACGAGGTATCATACAGTGAAGTGGCATGCTATCCTGTTCCGTCCGATGTAAAACTCACACCCACGTTTACTCGTATGCG
Source organism: Costaria costata (assembly GCA_036873775.1). NCBI lineage: Eukaryota > Phaeophyceae > Laminariales > Agaraceae > Costaria > Costaria costata. The sequence goes on along the minus strand of JAYJME010002824.1, from coordinate 7,780 downwards.
ACGGACAATACGGTATAATTCGGGTACGGATGCCTGCGAGCTCTGTGGCCCTCCGAGGCCGGACTGCGGGATGGAGTGCTGGCCAGGCTGGCTCAAAATCGCCTGCGCTCGGTCCCAAGGGCATGACGCGCGTGCAGCATACCGTTCCCTGTCAATGTATCATCGTGTATCTACGACAACAACTGTCAAAGCCCTCGACCCGACTGCGTCCGTAGTAACCCTTCTGGAACCGCGCCCGCGTTTTACTTGGACCTAGTGTAGGATATTGTTTGGAGGTAGTGCCGGGTTATAAGAACATGCTCAAGGTTTCCGCTCGTTTTGGTTACTTTTCATGGGTCCCATAATGCGTAACCTCTTTAGAACCGCAGTGCCGTTTCAGGGACAATTTAGTTGGAATTAGACTGACAAATGTGTTTCTGTACACTGCAGTGCTAAAAAGGTCAAGAACAAGCTTCACGTTTTCGTTTAGTTTATATTCCTGGGTCCCAGGGTTAAGGAGTCTCAACATGGCCTTGTGCTGACCGTATATACACGCTTGCCGCAGGCGAGGGAGCGCGAGCGGGAGACAAAGGAGCGGCTAAAGGTTTTGGAGGAGCAGCTGTCTGTTAAGGAAGCGGCCCTTGAACTCATGGAGGAAGATTTAGAAAAGGTAAGGATTGCTGCCACCACCATTGTCGGTATTGAGATATTGCTAAGAAAAAAAATGCATTTTTTGGGGTTGTCGTCAAGTTGTGTGCGTTGGTTGATTTTTGTATTTGTGGTCAAGTTGGTTGATTTTTGTAACTGTGGTCAAGTTGTGGGCGTTGGTTGATTTTTGGAGGATTTGGAGAATCGCATATGTGAATCTCGGTCGGTGGTCGTAGAACCTCGGTCCTAGGTTTGGCTTCAACCAACTCGAAAGGTGTTCTATTGTTTGGCGCCAATAGATAACTATTTTCTGGTACCGCTTGTGGCCGCTCGTATGGTTGGTTGGTTGGGGTCGGCGCGCTCGGTGAACCCCGCGGTTCGATACTCCGTTAACCTTGGCCTGTACAAAAGGTGAAGGCTACTGTAAGTGAAGGCGAGTGTGTTACTGTTCGGTTCAGCGTTTCAACGATGTGGAAATCGTAGCGGGTAAATTTGGAGCGTGTGCCCTGCTTGGCTGTTTCGGGTATTTGTTGTTGCGGTGGTTGTTGTTGTCGTTGTCGTTGTTGTTGTGATTGTGTTTGCTGTTGTTGTTACTGATGTTGTTGTTGGTGTTGTCACACTAGCCCATTGCCGCTGTCTATCCCGTGATCGCAACATATAATTTCCGGATAACGTTGCCTTAACCCTTTTTACTACCCCAAAAAGAATCCCACACTATTTCCAAGTATTTTTGTTCCCAAAAACCGTTTCCGGCTCTAAAAGGGTTAAGGTGATACTTCGAAGTACACACGTACACGCCCTGCCTGACCTTGAGACTGAACGCACACCCTGTTTTTTAGTATTGCTCGTCCCGGCTACCACGGAGTGCTTTTTCGTGGGGTACCCTGACTGCTGTACATATAGGACGGTACAGCAGCGTAGTATTACTCGTGTTACGTTTGAAGATACCCTTGGTGGGGTCCAAGCATGTATGCGTGTACGTACTCCATTGACTTCTTCTCCGATTCGACGGCAAAGCAAGCTCAAGGCTGTTAATGATTGTGCTCAGCCCTGGTATTTCGGTACGACCCTCGCGCTGACCCAACTACTCCGCGACGGTGGCCTGACAGCCGCCCCACGTTTATTATTTGTTCTTTCCTGGCGAGGTATTGTTTTACGGTAGAGTTATTGGAGCCTGTCTTGGTTAGCGATGGCCAAGGCTACGTACGGTAAGGGGGGGGCTCCCTCTTCCTCACTACCGAATTTGCGACTGGCTAAGATTGAGTATCTTGTTATTGTTCTCTCAATAACTCATCGCCAAAATTAAGTCAATGGTCACAGGACAGGCTCCAACAACTCTGGATTGGAAGAATACCTGGGGAGGGATAGAAATCAAAACAGGAATATACGCTTAGTAGCTCAAGCAAATTGTACACGCCTCGGGTCAACGAAATAAGATAAAAAGGAAAATCGGAGTACGTGCATACCAGATGTTATCCTTGTGCGACTGGAGAAAGGATATCGAGGGGACCGCCTACGTAATACCAAACAGGAAAAAGACCTTACTCAATAACGGAATTCGAAGAATGTTGCTGGCGCAGCGTGACGAGCCACGTCTATGGCGGGGCATAGCACGAAACAGCACGAAAGCTTAAAACTGCTGACATATCGTGTGAGTGCCTCTGAGCCGCTGAAAAACTAGCAATTAAAAGGTTGACCCCCCTACCCCGTGTGTAGCCTTGATCCGGGTAAATCATGGTGATAACAGCAACAACAACAACAATCGTTTTCTCGCCGCTAACGCATCACCCGAACGCGTGTTTTCCATCAGGCGCGTCGTGATATCACCGAGCGAGAGGAGATGCTGCAGAGGGAGAGGCAGTCGGCGGTGGCGAAGGTGCAGCGCGAGTCGAGCATGGAGAAGGGGAAGCTGGATAAAGAGGTTGCTCGGCTTAGGGAGGACAAGCTCAAGCTCGACGGGCTCAACCGCGAAATGAACGACAGGGGAAGCCTGGTGCGTCGCCCGATTTGGCCATGGTCGACTATTTTATCTCGATTTGGCGCAATTAGCTCTTTAATGCTAGCGAATGCGATGTTTTAATTTACACCCACCGCGCGCTCTTGCCGTGGCATGGCGTGGCGTGGCTTCTTTCGTTTTTGTCGTGTTCGTCATTTTCGCGATTCTCGTATTTTTCATACATAGCTTTCTTCGATTTCGTTATTTTCGTCGTTTCCGTCGTTTTCGTCGTTTTCCTCAGTTGGTTTGGTCCCTTTCCGTCGGTCTCGTCGTTTTCATCAGTTTCATCCTTTTCGTCGAGTTCCGTCGTTTTTTTTGTCATTTTGGTCGCTTTCGTCGTTTTCGCGCCTTCGTCAACTTCGTCCGCCCTTTTCATCAATTCTACGTTTTAGTCGTTTTCGCCCCTTTCGACCTTTTTCGCCCCTTTTCGTCCATTTGCCATTTTTTTTTTTACTTTTTCTGCGTTCATTTTTTTTCCTTTTTGCGTCACGCTCGTCCTTTTTGGCCCATTTTCGTCCTTTTCGTCATTTTCGCCCCTGTTCGACGTTTTCTCAATTTTCACCAGCTGCGAGAGGAACTCAGACGCAAAGCCCAGCAGCTCTCTCGGCTCGAAGAAGAGGCAAAGCTGTCCCTCGACAAAGCTTGGAGGGAGGTCAGGAGAAAGCAGCAAGCAGTCAACGGGGAGGAGGAGCAGGCCCAAAACCTCCGCCGAGAGACCGAGAGGGCGCTGGCGGAGGCAAGGGATGGGCGGGGTAAGGTGGAGCTCGAGCGTGGGGAGATGCTCAAAGGTTTCCAGGAGGTTAAGGTGGCTTTGGAGGTGAGAGTTGGGGGGGGTGGGGGAGGGGACGGGGTCGGTGTTGGCTGCGTGGGAAGACCTGGTCTGAACCGAGATGCCTCGTCGTTTTTTGTTTCAAGTCTGGCTTGGCTTTGAGATGTGTACTGTGCACTGTACTGTACTGTTCGGTGTCTGAGCCGTCTAACCGGCAGGTAACTTGTCGTTTGAACGGATATGTGGCATTGAGCTCTGTTGTTCTACTCTTCTCTACTCTACTCTACTCTACTCTACTCTACTCCGCCCTATTTTATTGTACTCTGCTCTTCTCCATAATACTAGTTCGAAGTGTTCTACTACTCTACACTACTGCGAGTACTATTAATACTCGTATACGGACTCTATTTTTTTCTACTACAGTACGGGACACCTAATAAGAAACAGGAAACCTGGTCGAGGCTGTATTTCTTATGTGAGGATGGATGCGTTCTACACTAAAGTCAGTATAACGATTCCCGAATTTATTGTGTTCCTGTAATTTTCAGCCTGCCTTTCTTATTGCCCGTTTTCTTATTATCTATTGCCACAGTAGTGGTGACTTCGGGATTGGAGGCCCCTTGTTCATACCGGTCCATTATATTCAATAGTGGGCAAAAGTGGTCCAAAGAAATGTGAGGTCCATTCTTATTATTAGAAAATTAGAAAACGTCAGGTGTGAAGACTCATACCACTCGGGGCGGACATATAAGGAAGTTTTATTCATTATTATCAAGACTGAATGGTCCTTACATTTACGTCCAGAGTGGTGTATGCAATTAATCGTTGTAGGATACTTGGATCGCGCGTATTATTTACACGGGTTTCTTCTACCTCGAATACCGTTTTCCCCTGAAAAGGGGCTATCTACCGTGCTCCCCTCTACTCTACTGCACTGCAGGCAATGCTGGAAACCTTCCCTTCCTTATTTTTGTCCGTACTCAACTCTACTCGTCGACAATTATGTACGTTGTCCACACCCCTGGAAACCTTTCCAGGAGAAAGAGGCGTGTGTGAAGAGGGAGCAAGACGACCTTTTGAGGGCAAAGGACCGTTGGCAAAGGGAACGCTCTAAAGCTGCTGACGATAACAACCAGAACCTGCGCACTGCTCTCAGGCGGGCGGAGGCGGCCAGGTGGGCTGGAAGAACATGTTCTGGCTGTTCGTTCTGATTGTTCGTTTTGGCTGTTCGTTTTGGCTCTAAGTTCTGGCTGTGCATTTTGGCTGTTCGTTTTGGCTGTTCGTTTTGCCAGATCTCTTTTTTCTAGCCCGTATTTGCTGTAGATTTTTACTACGTATTCAGGTTGCACGACCTCTTTTTTCTACCCCGGTGTTTTGGCTGTTCGCTTTGGCTGTTGTTTTTACTGTTTTCGCTGTTCGTTTTGCCTGGTCTCGTTTTCATATCCCGCATTCGCTGTTCATTTAGGCTGTTCGTTTTGGCTGTTCGTTTCCCCGCTCTCTTTTTTTCTAACCCGTTTTCTTCGCTGTTGATTTTCGCTATTCAATTTTCCCGGTCTCTCTGTTCTACCCCGTTTTAGCTGTTCATTATGGCTGTTCGCTTTTCCCGGTCTCTCTTTTTTACCCCTTTTAGACTGTTGATTTTGCCGTGGTATGGTTGATGTCGGTTGATTGGTGTTTTTCCTCTTTTTTTATTTCCTTCGTTCGTGGAACCAACCTGGACGCCTTTTACTGTTCGTACTAAAAACAACAGCCAACGTATAATTCCAAGTGGTTTGTCGAATGCGGCTAACTTGTTAACATTTTTTGGCGCCCCTTTGTGTGCGCGTGTCAGAGACTTGGCCTTTCAGGACGGCGAGAGGGCGACAAAATCGGCTCGAGACTTGGAGGCTCGACTGCACACCAGGCTTCAAGAGGCCGACAAGCGCGAGGTGTCCCCCTTCTTTTCATGTTTTTTTGTTGTTAGAGCTACGATAAGGGTGGCCTTATAGCACTTTTTGGCCATTTTGGTCGTTTTTTTCTGACAAACCGGGCTCCTTTGCTGAGGAACTACCCCGTGACAAGCCAATTAAGCCAATTTAGGTGGTCTTATCTCTATTTTGGTCTTATCGTTTACTGTTAATACAGCAAACATCATTCCACATTAATTCCAAAGCAGTTTTTTTATGAATAGTGGTACGATAAGGGTAGCCTTATACTACTTTTTGGCCATTTTGTTTCTGACAAACCGGGCTCCTTAACGGAGGCACTGCCCAGTACAGTATGATATACAGTGGTGTACCCACTTTAAGACCACCCCGTGACAAGGCGATTTACTGTAGGTGGTCTTATCTCTATTTTAGTATTATCGTCTACTACTGCAAACACTATTCCATTATAATTACAAGCTGTTTTTTTCTGGTGACAAGCCGATTTACCTGGTCTTAAACCCAGAAAAGTCTTAAACCGGACGGTCTTAAATAGGTACACCACTGACTGTATACATATATACATACTGTGAAGTATACCAGTACACATTTTAAGAATATTTTTAGTGGTGTAGCTAGGGTTAGTCGTGGGGCTGTTCGTCAGGTTTTGCCCGTTGATTGTTTGTCGAAGTCGTCAAAGTCAAAGTCAAAGCAGAGGGTGGAGAGCTCCTCTGATGAGAGGACCCCCACAAAAACGTGGTTCACCCCGCCTAACGTAGCTTGTCCCTTGCTGAAGGTTAAGCTTACCACACGTGCGCATATGTATCGAGTGTCATTTTTTAACACGGCGTTGCTGCCGGCAGCGGTAGCGGTAGCGCACGCTGCCGTGTGGCGTACGGCTGGCGTGGCAGCGGCAGCGCGAGCTGCTGTGGCCTCGGCCGCGTGAGTATGTCGACACGGGATCAGGCGCGGTGGAGATCTTGCTTCGCTGCAAAGTCTTGCCATCGGACTGTCTTATCATATCTGCGCCGTGCTACTGCTGTCCTGTGCCCTTTGATGGATTGTCGGGCGGAGCACGGAAAGTGATATGTCAATGATTTTCTTGCCAAGCGGTAAACGGACGATGTTACACATAAGGGTGTTGTGCGAATAGTTTTAGTTGGAACCAATTTTGGTTGTGTTTTTTTGTGGTATGTTTCCTATATAAAAACAACCCCAACCCGTGGAACCTTCCTATATACGTGTAGGAGTTATAACCCAACCCAAGAATGATTAGCAAAAATTGGCCAAAAATGCCATTTTTTAACCTGATTGTTCTTGGGCTGAGTTGACAATCCTAACGTTTCGTGGGTTGGCATCATTTTTTGTATAGGAAACAGACCACTAAAAACCCAAACCAACCGGTTCCAACCAAAGTCTTCGCACACACCCTAGTAATAATTCGTAGCAGAGATATTACATGTTGGGGTGGTTGATGCCATTGGAGAGGCGTGCTTCAAGTGGGGAAGCGGGAGGAAATCGCCCAAAAAAATCTGCGCATTCTGTTCGTAAGAAACCCTCGTCGGAAAATGGAGACGCACTGAAGGTGAGAAGTTGGTGTGCGGGTCTATAGTCATACGACTACTGCCATGCATGGCAATGAGTACACCCCCCCCCAAGGAGGACGCCGATCGCCTTAGAAGATGTAGTTAGAATTTTAGTGTGGACTATCAACCATTGTGGACTGAGAAGTTACACTATTAAATAGTGTGGACTAGTATTAATAGTAGAGAGGTAAATTAGGCAACGTTGCCTCGCACTCGCGGTAGGCTGCGTGCGTTCGATTTTTTTTTACATGAAAAATGCCGCCGCATGAAAAAAACGCACAGAAGCAAAACCGCTACCAAAGCCACCGCATCACGGCCACCGCGGGGCAACTCAAGATGGCTTGCAATGAAACAAGTCCCACCCGTTAGTCCCAGCCCGCCTGCTTCTGCAGACGGCGGGTTTTGTGGAAGTCGGCGGCGTACAGCTCTCGCAGTCAACAATAACGTTAAATCGCGATTGTTACATACCTGGTACAGTACACAGCAGACAGGCAGACTAATGAAATGGTGGAAGAGGCTTTTCGCACCCCGCAATGAAGAGACTTTTTTTTTTCCAAAAGGGCGAAAAAAACCGTATCGTTATCAACCATTTGGTCGAGCCAACACACCACTAACCAAATTAGCCAACACACCAACGAACTAATAAACCTACCAACCAGCCAACTATTAAACCAACCTACCAACTATGAATCAACCAACCTCTAACCAATCACCAAACCACCTGTAACTGCTGAACCAATCAACTGATCACCAAACCAACCAACCAGCCAATTATGTAATACCAACCACATAAGCAAGCCAACTAACACCACCAACCGCCAACTCCACCCCCCCACCCCCCCCACGGTGCTCCGTCTCGAAAGGGGTGCGTGGTCAATGGTCAAATGACTAAGGCAAG
>JAYJME010002823.1:0-13035 GCA_036873775.1 Costaria costata | reverse complement strand
TACACCAATCAATCAGGTGCTTCCACGCACACATATCGGCACGTACACAAACATGCTGTGGTTGAGATTATAAAAAAATGCTATGCTATTAATATGCATAGGCTGTGCGCCTGCCTGTGGGCCACAATGGCAATAGTATCAGCAGACTTGACAGCATACTAATGACAGAGTTTGGTACCGTATCTGTGCGGTAAAATATCATCAGAACACCAAAAAACACTTGCAGCTAGCTGCTGGAAGAAGGAACCCGAGAAGAAGAAAAAGAAGAAGTGTTTCATCCTTCGACGGGCCCCTCCCTTTACTGTTTGAATGTGACGGTGGCTGGTTGTGCCGGTTGTGTGTTTGCCAAATTCTTCTCATTTAAATTCAAAGGTACCGACAAGGAAACGACGACACAACGGCAAGGTACCTGGGGGGGGCGCGGGGGGTGGTGTGTAAGTGCAGAAAAATTCCACCAGCCTGCTGAGCAGAACCACCCACACCCGCTTTCACATTTACTTGCTGCACGCGCTGTGACACACGCACGCACGTACAAAAAAAGCTAAGGCGCCTATTTTGTTTATGGTATTTAGATTAAACAAAAATAGAAACGCCACAGCTAGCTGTGAGAGTACGGAGGATTTTTTGGTCGAAACTAATCTTCTGTGCAAGCTGCGTGGGATAGTGACATCGCGCAAGTAAGGGTTGTCATATCATACGAAGAATTGTATATTGCCTCGTGAAGGATATACTTCGAGCTTACAGTAGTCCTTGTTTAGGGGAGCAGATCATGACACAACAGGCTAGTAGTGGATCTCAGGGGGTGTACGTATAAAACCATATTAATAACATATACTACCTGGTATAACGTACCAGGTATAGTAACGTATATACAGCAGCAGTACAAACGCTGGGCATGCATGATTTGATGAAGGATATGTAATAAGGATATGTAGATATTTTGAAGGGAAGCAGAGTCAGGTAACTGTAGGGCTGAGAGGGTGTAGATCGTACAGCAATAATAACGAAGATTGGGGGGGGGGGGAGGGTGTACTGTCGATCAACATCTTGTATGTATGGTACCGGTATGTAGTATTTATTTTGCTGTCTCGTTTTAATGTATTTAACCCCAATAATATAACTTAAATCTTCGAAACCGGGGTATGTGCGAGTATTCGTCTTGTGTTTATTCGCCTGAAATGGAGCATGCACTACTCCTCCTGCTGTGCATGCCGTAGGGCCCCCCGTACCAGCATCAAATCGTCTCTCCAAAAAATCATCAAATAATAATGAATTACGCAACACTGACACCACCACAACACCTAGTATTATTCACGTTTAGAAGGTGGGACAACACCATATCATACAGTAGTTAGTCCAATGAACGGCCATGTGATACTTGAACGAGGTATCATCATAGAGAGGCTAGGTGACGAATACGTCCTCCCCAAACTAAAAAATCATATATGATACGAAGTAAGTACACTAAACCTGGTATTACTCTCGTTTCGATAGGACGATAACATAACTAACGACCATCCATGTGGTATTTGAACGAGGTATGATCATATCATAGAGGCGTGACGAAAACCGAACACAGGTACCTGGTATATATGCTACACTCTAACAAAATAATTATGCCTGCAAGTAAACCTCAACAAATTTGAAACAAATACACTTACAATAGTACCTGGCGAGGTTCAAATGGAATGAATGTCTACTTAGTTCTGGGAATGCTCCTACCTGACAATGTCGCATTGACCATACTCTTGGTGCTATATAATAGCACTAAACTATGGCATTTCGACAACGAACGGGTATTATTGTTAACAAAACCCCGGCAAAAAAAAACGTTTTTCATTCGTACTGCTGTTACTGCAGCACAGTCCCCACATGTCATGCGGTATGTATGAAGCCCGTATTTGGCACAGTATACACATTTGTCTATCACAGGCGGGGCGGCACCGAAACATGAGCGAGTGCTGTGTTGGTGGGATAGTCGCTACAGGCTCTTTATAATCAAAGCAGAACAGACCCTGATATTTGTCAGAATATGTTATACCTGCGGCCGAGGAATCTCACTTGGTGGTGCTGGGGCCGGTGAGCGTTAGGGTGCCGCCCTCGATGACAAACTCCTCCAGCTCGCCGTCCTCGAGAATAGTGCAGTCAATCGCGGCGCTTGATAGTTCGAGGGTCGTGTCTCCCGAGAGAGGAAGGGGAAGGTTCAGCAGGTCGTCGCATTCGGCCCTGACACACAAGATACGAGACACGCATATACAGCGCAGCACCGATATAGTAAAGGAGTTGAATGCGGATGCTTTTTTTGTCGATGGGAGTGAAGGGGGACCTAACTTAAGCGTCCTCGTGATCAAGCTTTCGTGATATATGCGGGTATCTAAAAGCGCCGTTGGCCTCGGTTCGCGATACGATCGAAACAGACGGTTACGCGCCTTGGGCGCAATGGTGGGGCTACCATTTTAGTGGAGTTTTAACACTACCGCAACGCTTGGCTGCTGGTGAGCACTGACCTCGCAGTCAAGGAAATAGACGGACCAGCTAACTAGTGCAAAGGGGTGCTGAACGTGCGCCGGGCGGCATTTATTGGTCACTCACGCTCCTTCACCAGGCGCTGGGCTGTAGAACCGGGCACAAAATGCAGGCACGTCATTCGGCGATGGGGTGTTCCCACAGCAGCGCACAAGAATGACGAGTGACTTCCAACGCGGAGCTAGAAGTGGCTAGGGCATATCGCCGCGAGACGCCTACTACCTGCTCTTCTCCCATAACGAACTTACCCTGGTAATGTAGTACTGAGTGATCCTCTCAGCGACACGAGCACGCTATGCCCCCCATACAACATTGTCGGCGGCCGCGTCATCATGCATTTCAAGCGAATATACCCGTTTGGATATCTTCCTTCCTCCCCCCTACACGATTTAAGTATCGTACCAGGACAGGTTTCTCTCACCGTGCACCGGATGCAGCAGCCAAAAGACCAACTGCGCCAAAGAAGACTGCCCTCATGACGGTTGCGTTTGCGTGTTGGGTCCCTCTGTCTGTATTTAAGTTGCCCACCGGAAAAGGAAGTACACCTAACTTCTAGTTGGAGAAGCGTGAAGGTATTGTGTATGTAGGCGGCCGGCACAAGTGACCAAGGCAGGGTGTGATGGCGAACGATGGAATCTGCGCCGCACCACCGAACGCCCAGCACAAGGTACTCTACTGTTAGAACGGAGCACTTTCCTCGTTTTTTTTTCTTCATTTTTTCGAGCAAACTGCGAGCTTGCCCGAGGCCAGAACTTAACTTGGGCTGGTTCAGAGAAAATGCCTGGTACGACCGAAGGCATGCCAGCCACAAAATACGCCTCGAAAAACGAGGGCAAAGTATATATATACACAAGCAATACATCGCAGTGATCACCATAACAGTACATAGCAAACTTGACCGATGCAATGATGGTTGGTTTCGTTGGCCCGTGATTGGCGGGCCTCAACATGCTCCGTGCATATACTTCTTTGCCCGTGATTGGCGGGCCTCAACACGCTCCGTGCATATACTTCTTTGCCCGTGATTGGCGGGCCTCAACATGCTCCGTCCATGTACTTGGTGATTGGAACTAAAATTAACTCCTCCAAATTTCTCGACAAGTACAGAAACGGGGTGTTTATTCAGCCGGTGTTTTTGCGTGACGTTATTCCGCGCAAACGGTTAAAATGCTATTTTTCACACTTCAACATCTTCTTGTGCTGCGAACTACTGTATGCACGGTTAATATGGTATCCTCGCTAACGGTAGCGGTTTCGACGCTAAAACCTCAGTCACTTCGAAAGAAATCTCTCACAAATACCCCGTCGAAGTTGTCGTGCAATTTCTTACAGCGGTCCAAAACTGGGCGGCAGTTCGCACATAATTTATCTGTCTGATTCTTCGATACGGAAGGATCGCAGCACCTGAGGTCGCCAGTAACGCCCCGGGCCCGGGAACACCGGATTTAACAATAACCGCTGTCATGATTGCCCCCCCCCCCCCCCGTCCACCCCGAACAACCCACCGGCCTGCGTTATTCATAGGGAGGGTCTGTGCGAAATTTCGTTCCGATCGGACTTAAATTGTGGTGAGAAAAATACTGCTGGTATACGAATTCCGGTGTTTGACCTTGTTGTTGTGCTGAACCAGCCTGTAGAAAATGGTATCATAGTTAGGCAAGCCGCGGCCAAACTGCCAGCGCGTCCAACTTGCGTGCGAGAATGGCCGGCGACGAGACAGCGGAACATACAGCCCTCACACACGGTTGACTGTCTCGATTCATGCCCTATACTATCAAGGACGAAGAGAGTAAGGATATACTTTTCGTATTAAAATAAATATTATCTCCGTTTGTTCTCTGTTTTTTTTTGTTGCGTGGGACCGGAAAAACAAAGAGGACCGACGACGGTGTGGTGCGCGATGTAAGTACGATGCGGTATGGACAAACATGAGTACAGCAGTAACTAGTAACTGTACTGCTGTACATACAAAAAAACAAATATTGTCGGCGGAACAAATGCGATGTTTGTGGCGCCAGGTTACTGCCATACCTGGTAGGAGTGAATGCACGGGGTCTCAGCAACTTTCTCTGGCAAATGCATCAAGACACACGACAACGGTTTCAGCCATCGACTCACCCATGCGGAGTTGAAGTTCGCAGCGATATGTTTTTCGTAGGGCTGTATCGTCCAACACCAAGATGGTTTGCATTATTATACCGGGTACCAGGTATACTGTAGTAAGGATGCCCCCCGGTCGTGTTATAGCCGGCGACGTTCCGTAAGCCTCCGGACAACCCGGATGATTCGAACGAACGCACCCGCCCGCCACTATCAACCATAAAACAGCAGATACGTACCTCGCGGTCTTGCTGCTGGAGTGAGCATAGCGCCCGTCAAAGAAACGCACGTTGACGGTGAGTTGCAGCACTGCCTTGACCGACCCTGATACACGTCATACCCTGTACCAGGTATAGCGTGGAAGGTTTATATCATGCGCATCATACTGTTGAATATAATAATTATTCTACGCAGTTGTTGCCGTGGTAACTGTAAGTACTGCAATGTTTTAGTGGCATGCCTAGCATCGGACCATGTGCAGCATAAATACCTGGTAATTAATTGAGGTCGACCGCTCATTACCAGCTACCAGCGCTAGCCATGGGTACTTTAAGAAGAAGAACGCCCAGGGAAGCCTATTGCTGAAAGTATTTTGGTCTATACTTAGCTGTTTTGGTTCTCTGCTTCCGGGCTGACGTTAGCCTGATCCATCAGCGTTCTAATAGCAAACCATAATTGACCCTAACACGCCAAAGCCCTAAGCGGGCCTCCAGGCTCCATCTCCGCGACATGGGTGTTAGGTATGTATGTCAACCCTGTCAATCCCGCAGATAACTGTTCGAAGCGGGCCACCCTCCTCGCTGTGGCGACCTGGGTGGTCACCCAAAGACGATGTGCGGCAGGAGCTCCTCCGCGGCCAAGCCGTTTTCATCCCCGCAGGTTTTCTATCTCTTGATTATCCACCTCTCGCTGTCTCAGGCGGCTTGTTGATGCAGGGGCAGCCCTCCACCCTCATGGCGCCGGAACCTTTTCCACCTCGAAGGCCTCGATATCACCACGTTTGACATCCGACAGTGTGCGACATGTCATAGTCGGCTTTACACGTACGCAATTTTCCGCTGCCCCACCAACACCTGCATACAGAACGAAGACAAAACCCACGCGGGGTGACAGGAGATGGAAACCCTCCTGCACGAAGTCTATACAGTCGCTCCTTTCGTTGCAGTACCCACAGCACGTACTCCGGGTTAAAATGGACCTTGGCTACGTTCACCTCTCTCTGCCGTGTTTCCATCCTTCTCGTAATGCGCGCTCCTCCTGAGACACATACCATACAGGTTTCAACGTCACGCGGTTGGTGTGAGTTCGTCGCCCCCCCCTGCTCCTTATCATATCCTCGTCTGAAGCGGGACACCCTTCGCGAGATATGGATGTATGGGGAACCACCTAGACGATCCGATGGCGGAGTGAGTGGCCGACATCTCGTCGTACAACTAGTACGTAGATGTCAGGGAAAACAAAATGCCGGGAGAGACCGGTTTTTACGTTTCACGTGCCGTTTCGGCGTGCGGTTGCGCGAGTGTGTCGTGAATCCGCCCGCTTGCTCTCGCAGACGTGGTGGTTTCACGGTCGGCTGCAGTGTCGAGAGCTGCAGTATATGTAGGGCTCGGGCGTTGTTGGTTTTGGGCGCAATGCGTTCTGCACCGTTTCAAGGTCTTTCCTGGGGATTTGGAACCTAAGCGTTGGGTCTGGAATTTGAAGATGGTAGGGGGCTCGGGGCGGTTGTGCTGGTTAAGGCCCTGAATTCGAAGGGGGTCTCAAATGATGGCCATCGTTCGTGGCTGACGGCTTCGAGGCGATCGGTGGGCACCTGCTGTTGCCCCATGGTATTTTCGATGCATCCGAGCAGGCCATCGGGGGTCTTCTTCTGGCAAACGGGTGTGCCCTGGAGATAGTTCGCACTATGTCCTTTCGACGAGCAAGCTGGCTCGGGTCCGTGGTGCGAATCGTGTATAATGGAGGGTGTCAATGGCACTCTGCCAACAGTATTCCGGGGTTACTTGTTCATAACGGTAATTCAGCATGGCTGCTACATACGAAGTACACGGGATACGTTTATTTTCTTTCTCGTGTGCGCTGCTGCGGGGGGAGACAACGAGGTACAGCAGCGGAAGTGGGTACGAGTCTGTTGGGTGGGCGGGTAAGGAACCCATGATCTGGCGCGTTGATGCGTTTTCTGGGAGCTTTCGAAGTGGCTACAGGAGCGGGGTGGGCCGTCGACGTCAAATGCACCTGCCCGGAGTGTTGAGTTATGTCACTGGTGGAAGTGCAGGTCGGATCATCCCGCAGTCCACGCTAACCTTTCTCGCGCGCGCCCGTCCCCATGGCTAGCGTCAGATTGACAATTTGTGGGGAATACGCCAGAGGTCATTGTGCCCCCTGTGTTGGCCTCGAGATCATCCGACGGGCCGGGTATGTCGTCATGTCGTCTACCGCGTGCATTTATCAAGGGCGCAACTTCAGCCCGCGCGTTGAATTTTGGTTAAATGATGTGCTTCGTCACATGGAACTCCGATTATGAATATGTGGCATACACACTTGCAACAAATATGTTGCCAGAGTCGTTCTACGGTGTAGCCCCCCCAACGTTTCTTCAACGAAATCGCCGGTTTTGAAAACCGGCTCCCGCCCGTATCTCCTGAAATACGGTGCCCCCCTGGCCACCCCGACGTCATCGTTCGATAGTCCTTCGCAAACAAGAAATTATTGGAAGATATTTAGTTTTCATAGCATCCTTCCTCGTGTCGAACAGCCATGAAACGTTCATTAAAGAAAATCGCTGGTTGTGCAGGGGGCTATCGTAGCAGCAGACGCCCCCAGCCTAACCTGTTGAGAGCCAAATGGCGGCGAATGTACATTTTTCACCCAGTGTCGCGTGGACTTGAGCTGGATGGCGCACACCCCTTTTTTTTTCAAGACTTTGCCTAAAGGTTCCGCGGCGTCGCGTGCAGGCACAGGATCACAGCCAAGAGCGCGAAAGTCGGGGTTGTTGTGGACCCTGCTGCTTAGGGGCGAGCATTTGGCATAAATAGGCGCGCAGAAGGTAGGGGGAGGATATGTAAAGTGACTCGAATTTGCGGTTTGATTTTCTTTGTTGCGCCAGCGGCAGAGAGGTTTGCCGAACCCCGCGCGCGCGGGCAAGAGCTTCTCCGACTGAGGCGTGCGGAAGCCGCAAACCTGGAGTCGTGTTGTGGACGTGTTCACGTACAACCATATGTTACATAATTGGTATGAATTATAGTTGTAGCACAATCAAGACTGGGGTGATGAAGCTTGCCCTACGAGGGGTTATCAAGCTTGCCCAGAAATACAGCAATCTCCACCGGGTTGACATTATGGCAACTGCGTCCACTCCCTATGCCCTGTTCAATGGTCTGGTCGCACCGTAGGGGACCGGGTAAAATCGTGGGGAATGCATCAAGCTCAAAGCGCCGTGGGATGTTCGGCGAGTCGCATACAGGGTGAGCTGCATCCTACCAAGAACAGCTTGTGAGGCGGACGTCTTGCATGTGGATGATAGCATCGAATTATCTTCTGTGGTGGTCACTTTCAGAGACGGCAGTGATATGAACAACCTGCCGCCGTTGTGTGTTGCTCCCCGAGCCGGTCGGGGTCTTTATGCTACAACAGGGGTGGGCGGGGTCGGGATATGGATAATCTGGAGTTGTTTTGACCGTGCTGGTTTCGCTATTTGAAGGTGTGGACGATTGTTTTGATCGTGTTTCTGGTAGCATCAAGGGACTGAGTGGGGCGGTAGACCTTCGTGGCGTGCTTGTTTTTCTGGGGCTGCTGTGTGTTGAGTAGCGTGCAGCACAGTGCAGCCGGCTTCCGAGTTGTATTCAAAGGTTACCCAGAAGTTTCATTGGGTGCGTGTGTGTCCGGCACTGCCCGTTGAAGTCCCCGTGCCGCAACTGGGTTCAGTCAATGGACACTATTTATGGAGCTCATCGTTGCCTTGTTATTGTTATGGAGAGGGGCGTTTGCGGGGTTGGGTTGTGTGCACGCAATTCCCGAGATGGAAACCCAACACCTCCAATTTCAAAGCTCGAGAGCGTGATAACTTGCCACACGATAAACACCATATGCCATACTCGTACACGCACGGCTCATACGTACAAGCGTCTGCTATACTCCATGATGTGGAGACAAACACAAAACCTACAGTCGGTAATATATATACATATATATTTATATTTATAATTTCCTCTCTTTGTTGGCTACAGTTATTATCAAGAGTCTCCACCGTGGCCCCCGCCAAACCAGTTGGATGTGTGGCCTTCAACGCCTATGGCCCAACATACACAGCACTATATTCGACCACACGCCCGCCGCTCCGCTCGGAACCAATGTCCTATTAATAGATGCGGTGGTCCTTCTAGCGAGTCATTGCCGCAATCTCACATAATCTCTGGGCAAGGGGGGGGGTGGAGGGCAAGCGGGACTACTGCTGTATGATACATGATAAGACAGGTACAGAGAATATTCCGTCTTGTCAGTCCCTCCCTCGCTGTAGAAGAAGGGGTGAGGACGGCTTGCCACCCTACCTGCGATTCAACCTTTCAGTGACGATCTAGAATAATGTTTCTCCCGCCTGTGGCAGGATCCTAACAAGAACTCTTACAAACATACGCGAAGCATACCGGCATGTCCCAACCACCCTATTCACCGGACAACAAACGACACAGGGTGTCTCCGACCCCGCACTGCCTGCAGCAACCCGCTGATACATACGTCGCACGCAAACGTTTGTGTGCAAAGGTAGTGCCCTTAGCAGATGGTGTGTAACAAGGTCCACGGGAAAGGGGTACTACGTAGTCGCTTCACTACCTGCTCCCAGAAAATAAGGTTCACCCATCTATTGATAGATACCGTGTCGAGCTCATCTGTCCCTCGTTGCTTGTATCCGGGACCCTCCATACACGTCGACCGCTTCGCCGGTACGTGACCACCACCTCGAACCCTTTTACAGCACCTGTAATCAGGACTACATTAGTCGCCTTTCACAGCACCTGTCTTCAGGACTAGTCACCGTTCATACAATCTGCCGTCAGGACTAGTCGCCCTTGATATCATACAACCTGCCGTCAGGACTAGTTGCCGGTCACAGAACCTGCCATCAGGCCTCGTCGCATACGTCGGAGTCGGTGTCATAGCCGATCAGCTCGGAGTTCTCCTCCACGTAGATATTGTTGCACCCGGCATCACTCTGCACCATAGGACAGCAGGCATCGTTATAGGGATTGTTTAGGCAGCGAAAACACAGACGACGCGATGGACGAATTAGCGAACAAGGTTGACCACTGGTTCGGCAGATACATGTAAGCCGCGCGCATCGACCCCGCCGGTCTGTCCCGCAAAAGCAACAACGAATAGCCCCCTACAACTTTACCGAGACCGGAGCGGAAGGCACCATAGTTCATCAGAAGGACCTACAAACTCGATGTGCGAGAGGATTGGTACCGCCCGATGTAACACCCTTCCTGCCTGCTCACCACGTTGTCGCTGATGCGGATCTTGTTAGACTTCCTGAAGGTCACAACGTTGCCGCCGACGCTGCATGACATGAACAAGGGCGAAATACCGCGGACAGAGGGTGAGGCGTCGCGGAGAAACCGGGCGGAACGAGGCGTGCAGAAGGGAAAAACAAAACACCGACAGATCGTGCCCCTACCACACGTTCCTGGCTACGCTGTTTCCATCGTGATCGACACCTGGAGGGCAATAAAACATAGATGTATATATGTACTTCGTATCGTGTGCCGTCAATAAATGTTTGTTGCGCGAGACGGACGACGGAACCAAGAACACAGCTAACGTTTTAAGGGCACAGCTTCGACGCTAAAGACACCAGGCCCTTGCGTTAGTACTCCTGGTGTGACACTTACCCCCGGCTTGTCTCGTAGAGGCTCATGGCCCCGCCGTTCGTGCCAGTTTTGTTGGACTTGATCGTCGTCTTGCGGTGGAAGCTGTACCAAAGAGCGTGCGATGCACGGGATAACCCGAGCATCAGAGCGGACGCGAGCAGGGAGGTGGGGGAAGGCTAGTGTGAGCCGCGCGGCTACATTAGACGTGGAGCATAGAATATCAACATAGTTCTTGCCAAACTTCGTATACTTTCGTGTATATCTACATAATGTACCAGGTGCTCAGGCAGTACATTGGTGAGGCACTGGCAGCAGTGGACGAGTGGCACGGTTGCTTCTCTATAGCTAACCCAACAACAGGCATCGAGGGAAAACGTAAGGTAAAATAAGCCAGTAAACAAGTCCATGGGCTATATGTATTAGGTTTCCAAACGGAATACGCACTTTGAAAAGCATTTCCATCGGAATGAAATACAGTGGACATCTAGCTCCTCCGTCATCGATAAGTGTTTGGGTACAAAACTTCCAACCCCTTTCCGTAGGACGGCTCTGTTGTCGTTTTTAGTAAGGTCTAGCCTACCAGCTCTCTCTTTGTGAGGTAACGACGAGAGTGTTATCGGAACAAGTTTGGTAATGTTGGTGTCGCCGGGTCCACAACCATAGCTCCGAAACGGGCACGAGTTGCATACGTACACGGGGAACCATGTATGTCCAGATCTACCGTACCACCGTCGTCCGCGCCGCGTGGTCGTCCGGCCTTGTCACACGGCCGGTCCAACAGCCCGACTTCGTTTGGCACACAGCAGCCTACAAATAGCTCGACACATCTAAGGCGGTGTCCACTCACGTTGTTGTGCCGCCGTTGCCGGTTGAGATACCGCCGCCGGTCTGATCGGCTTGGTTGCCGGAGACGACCACCGCTCCACGGAACCTGGAAGGGAGGCCCAGAGGCGACAACATGCAAGCATCACACACATCACATATCACACATACGCGTTAAGGGCGTGCTAGTTGTACATTATCGACGCCTATAAGACTGGTTGTCGATGTTCTGTACGGTGAGGTGTCGTCTCATAGTTCGGTCCCAGTAAGCGTGACCCTGTTATATAGTAATGCTCGCTTGGTCCGGCTCAATGTCACACGGCGATATAACTCGAGATTTCCGAAACACGCTACTGGTAAGGTTGAAAACGACGATAGATTTAAAAACGAATCAAAAATATAAAAATGAAGTGGTAACCAAAAACACGGGTCGCAGGCAGCCCTTTCATTCCGTTGACACTGACGGTCTTGGCAGGCAGACTATATAGACTGAACGAGGTCAAATCGACATGTCTCACTTGAGGTTTCCGCCGTAGTTGTCGATGCCGCCGCCGTCCCCGTTGTAGCACCGGTTGTCGTAGAAGCTCGCCTTCTTGTAGAATCTGCAGGGCGCGGGGAAAATATGTGGACACACATCACATTGTTTTTCAGTGACAGGTGGGTGGGGAACCAATTTATCGACATCGACCATCCGTGAAACGAACAAGGTGAGGAACATAGTGCAGTACGTAGCCCCCGCGACAAGGGAGAACGATCTCAGAAGGGACCTCAAAATCTCTGCACACCGTTTTATGCCCCACGTTTGGCTATAAGGGACCGGTACTAGCTCTGGCAAGGAACGACGTCGGTGTATACGGGGGCCGACGCGATGCCATGGTAGAGGTTGCCCTTTTTGGCTTTTTTTTGTTTCTGAATAGCAGGGCTCCTTAACTCCAAGAGCACCCGAGTATCATGTTTGCTTTAAGCAATATGATCGTTTAAAGGCCTGGTCCATGAGCTTGTTCATCGGGCTTCGCCTCCTGTTCACTCACAGCCCCCTGTTCACTATGATATGGAGAGCTCCTAAAGTGAAGAGCCTCAGAAAAAACAGCATGGGTCGGCCTCTAATCCCGAACGCACTATAATAAGGCCCCTGCAAAACGGGTCATTATCTCCTGTAACTTGAACCTAGTTTAGGACGCGTGCCGACGACAGAGGTAGCACTTTTGGGCAAAACTATTTTCTGAATTACAGGGTTCTCCTTAACCCCAAGTCGTCGGAATTTAATTCTTGGTTTGCAATGTGAATACTTTGTTTTACCTTAGGCCCATGGGCTTTTGTCATCGGGTTGCACTTTCAGTTTACCAAAAACGATTCGTTTTTTGATGAGGTATTAGGGCTCCTCAAGTGACCGCCACCCTTACAAAAAACCTTGTGCGCCTCTATCGTAGCATGCACGGCCCTCAAGCCAACTCGCGGGCGAGCGACTCATTACCCCAGGGCTCCAGATGGGGGCATTGGCTTTGGCGCGGCGAAGCAAACAGACCATTAATTCCAAAGCGCTTGGGGTGCACGTTGCCAAACCACTACCAGGAGAGGCATTAACAGCTTAAACACAGCGAGCAGATAGGGTAGCCCCCCCATTCCTTAATAGGGTAGTGGCTCTGGTCGTCTGAAAGAAAATGAAAGAAAAGTAAAATGCCCCGCCTTCCTTAATGCGCCCATCGTGGGTTCTGCTACTATG
>JAYJME010002822.1:0-13040 GCA_036873775.1 Costaria costata | reverse complement strand
GCTTCGCCGCGCGTTTTGGACAATCTTAAAAAAAAATGTGCGGACCACCAACAATCGTAATATATTTGGTACTTTATTTGGTATGATTTGTGGGTTCAGAATACGGTAAAGGCTACTGGACTGACAGCGCACGTTTAAGCGCACATTACCGCTGATCAAGATCCCTCTCTGTTGAAAACAACCCTATGCCCAGCAATAACGATCGACTCTACAGCTCCTGCTGGCTCCAGCTCTACTGTAGGACTTCTGTGTCATTGAAGCGTAAAACCTCAAAATAACCTACGCAAGGAAAAAACGGCACACGCACAATGCAGGGTCCGATGCTTTTTAGGGAGAAGCGTACCTTGCACGTGCGGTCGTACGACCCGGTGATGAATTTGTCCCCAGACTTGTTGAAGGCGCAGTTCGTCAAGGGCAAGATGTGAGCCCTCAGTATCTGTTTTTTTTTTAAATCCAACGACCGAGAGCAGAAAGGTAAGAAGAACTGTACGGTATTAATGGAGCCCTCGGGGAAAACACGTGGCATTGTCTAATCTCCTTAAGCATAGCATGTACGATGTGTTTACGTCTGTGTCGTAGTTTATGACCACAGGAGGCTTGTGCTGGTATTTCTCTATGATAGGATGAAAAATCAGCACGGATATTGGGTGTGCTGGGTGTCGACGTGTAGAAATAACGGTTCAATGTGAAGAGCACACACACATTATTGACAGTAGAGCGTCCGAGCGTTCGAATGTCCCCGGCGCCGGTCCAAATTCCATGGCCAAGGAGCTACTGTATCGATATGGGGCCTTGCCCAGCACAAGACCGTAAATGTGTTCCCGACATGCACAACCGAAACAAAACAGATGAAACATAACGCAGGAGACGGCGAGCGCCGGCGGCGCCTTTGCCGTGTTAACTCATCTCTTTCCGGCAACACGCATTGGTCCAAACACACCCAGAGAGCCAGTCATACCATATTACAGAGGGCGCCCGCTCTTAAGAAGTAAGAAATTGAGGTTCGTTTTCTCGCGATGAAAGGGAAGCTTGACCGGAGAAACGGTGCTCAGGGTCGATCGAGATACTAAATCCCATACAAAAGCAATATTTATAGTAGCCTGTGCTCAACTGTGACAACAAAATAAGAGATTTGAGCCTCGACGCCAAAAGGACGTTTCTTACTGTTAATAGCGGGCGCTTTCTGCAATATCGCGGCCAGATTTCTTGGTTGAAAAAGGGCAAAAATGATTTTTTGAGGTAGCTGACCTTAAACAGGTAGAAATCGTCACACTCGTTGGTCTCTAGCTTCTCGATCAGTTTGTGCACCAGCCGCCGAAGCTGCGGCTTCCTGTTTTCCGAAATAAGCGGCTCCTCGAAGACCATCTGGTTCACCAGCACGTCGACATCGCTCCTGCAAAGCGCGAGATGATCGGAAGTTAAAACGCCGGTCCTGAGTCTTGATCTTCCGTGGGAGCGTTCAAAAAATGGCCAGCTTGCGGCATGCTTCGGAGTTACGTTTCTTTTTCGTGATTTATTTGCGATTTGTTTTTTTTGCCCAACGATCAACGAGACACCTGTCACGTACGATACCGCCCCTTAGCAGAAGCAAAGACTTCGCGGTTATTCTTAATGTCTGTGAAGCGTGAGTCCCTTCCCTCAGGGTCGTCACTACGGACTTGGCGACCTCTGTTCGCTAGAAAAGTAAGACCTCGCGGATCTACCACAGTAGTAGGCGGCGTGGGCTGATCGCTGATCGGTCGACGAGGTTGTCCCTTTTAAATGCCCCCCGTGTGCATCGCACGTGCTCTCGCGTGCTTCTTTCTGTTTCTTTCTGCTTCTGCTGCTTCACACGCGGAAATACTTCGAGCTGCACCAAGGGCACAGGGTGGTGAAAGACTCGCGTTTTTTGCTGGTGGTGCATTTTTTTTTGCTTGTGGTACGTTCATTCACTTTGAGAGTTTTGCGCTTGTGTCATACAACAAGAAGAACCGGCAGAGGCTATAGTTCCATTGTTGGGTCCAGCTTCAAGTTCAACCGACGGGCATCTTGCTGGTCGTAAAGCCTCACGCCTCAGGGTGTTATACCGTATTCTCCACTGACGGCAACAACGGCAATCGTGGCAACATGTGCCTCGGCCGCCATCAAGTCGGCCGGCATGGTGAGAGCAGCGATGGGAGGAGGAGATGCTCTGCGACGCCGAACAACACGGAACGGTGCTCATGTTGCACGTGCCCTCTGATAGAACACTGCAACCATCTATGGGCTAAGACAGCAGTACGTTATGATACGAGTATGCGATTATGACATTGCGGAAAAGAGTAATCCCTTCAGCCCAGTATATAGGAGATGTGATTTTCGTTTTTTTCATGTTGTAAACAAACGCAGAAGGTTGGCGTTACAGCGGCTGTTTCGTTTTGTTGCTTTACGTACAGCAGTATCATAGTCGTGGTATTAATAGTATACAAGGCAAAGGAAAAAAACATCCCTCCTGGTGTTCGTCTCCTGCTGTCGTCGTGTTTTCATACCGATGCTCAATATAACCCTTGGAGATTGCCGTGGATCAAAGGATCCAAGCAGCAAGTACCGCGCACGCAACAACTCAAAATGTAAAACAGGAAAAAAAACATAAAATATGAAAATATCACCGAAATATGTTGCAACCCCTTTTAAGACTGGGCCCACGCTTTTCGGGACAACCTACTTGGGATTAGTGTGGCACAACTTTTGCGGTAGCGTATGTGTGGGTTAACCCCTTTAGAGCCGGAAACGGTTTTTTGGGACAAAACTACTTGGAAATAGTGTGGGATACTTTTTTGCGGTAGTAAAAGGGTTAAGGCCGCGATGACAAGAGAAGAGAAACCACGCAAAAAAACCCACCTGGCTCGAGTGTAGCGACCCGCAGATCGGGCCCGAAAATA
Source organism: Costaria costata (assembly GCA_036873775.1). Lineage (NCBI taxonomy): Eukaryota > Phaeophyceae > Laminariales > Agaraceae > Costaria > Costaria costata. Next base: position 10,140 of record JAYJME010002822.1, on the reverse strand, counting down.
ACCGGAATGTTTTTTGCTCTTTTCCAGCTGTTTTTGTTTCGAAAACAAAAGCGCGAGTACCTTATCGACTTGCCAATCGTTAGTGATAATATATGCAGTGTTGGAGTACAGGCGCCTGGTATTGTTTATAGTAAGAAACGTCAATTTGGCGTCGGGGCTCAATTTCTTAGTTTGTTGTCACCATTGAGCATGGCCCCCTACCCTGAGCACCCGTTCGTTTCTTCTGTCAGATTTCTGTCAGGTTTATTATTTATCGTGAGAAGACGAGCCACGAGTCCTTTCTACGACGACGGTAGCTCGTGGAGTGGAAGGACGAGAAACAAGAACAACAGCAGATCGGTATCGACGCACCAACGAAATTTAATGCGCAGCAGGTGTAAGGTAGGCGCAGAGATGATGGCGTGGGGTGCGCGAGCAAAACATGACAAACAAGGGGCAAACAATCAATGAAAAGCAGCACAACAAGACAGGTTTGTTGATCGGATAGCGTGCTGTTTGTTGCACCGGTGGTCCTACAGAGGACGCCCGCTCGTAAAAAAGAAATCGGTCGTACGTACATACGAAAAATAAATTGAGGTTTGCTTTCTCACGACACAAGAGTTTTGGCCGAAGAAACGGCACTCAGGGTCGAGTGCCAAATATGTTCTCCCCCATTCCCAAAATCCTTTTTTTAGTGTCTTGAATTACAGTAGTATGGATTAATTTAATCTCCGCTCTCCCTTGAACAAAATGAAACAAAGTTCCCCGATTGCAAAAAACGTCTCCCCAAAAATATGAAATAATGTATTCACACTATTATAATACTATTAATAATAGCCATATTCAATCCAATATGTTAGCCAGTATTGATAAAGTAGCCCGTGCTCAATGGTGGCAGCAAAATATATAAACTGGGCCTCGACGCCAAATTGACGTTTCTTACCAGCAGGCGCCTTCTGTGTTTCAACAGAGTGGCGGTTACCACGAGATGCCTCCTGCAGTTGCGTCGCGTCACACGGTCGCAGCTGTGCTATGAATACCGGCTGGCGGTTTTCCCTTCACGTGTTTTGAATTAAATTTGCTGGTCAAGCAGGGGGGCCCGAACAGTCTTTTTTCGACACCTCGCGTCGAAAATGGTCATAATGGAAAAAAATCGGATCACTGCTGTGATCGCTGGACGATGTAGCACAAAACAAGTTTTTTTCTTCTGAAATTTTCCAAAAACCAATAACTTGGTTTTAAAGACCCCCCCCCACCCGTGAGCCTCAGGGGGGGTCTTTAAAACCAAGTGATTGGTTTTTGGAACATTTTATAAACAAAAACTTGTTTGTGCTAAATCGCCCAGCGATCACAGTGCTCCGATTTGTTTTCCACTCTGACCATTTTAGATAGTTAGGTGTCGAAAAAAACCTTTCCTGGGCTCCCCTGGGTCAAGCGTCATTTCTTTGCTACAACACATACATAATAAGAAATACCCTGGTTCACTTTATATGTTTTCAAGTATATATACAGAGGGCGCCCGCTCTTAAGAAATTCGGTCGTAAGAAATTGAGACTCGTTTTTTCACGATAAATAAAAAAAAACTATCGAAGAAACGGTGCTCAGGATCGGGTGCCACAATAAATAAATCCCATGTATTAGCCAGTATGATAGTTGCCTGTCCTCAGAAGTGGTGTCAACAAAACAAGAAATTGAGCGTCGACGCCAAATTGAGGTTTCTTACAAATTGGCGTTTCTTAAAAGTTGACGTCCGTTACTACTGCTGTACTAATAATGTCAAATATTAATAGCGGGTGCCTTCTGTATCGTAGGTCTCTAGGAGTAGTACGTAACACGCACGGAGTAAACAACGCCCATTGGCTTTGAACTACGACGACTAAAAACTGGCGAATTTTTTGTGATGTCTCGAGAGGAAGGCTCTACTCGCACTCGTTGCCACTCATAAGAAAGCACCCTGCGGTACCTTCGTGTCGTACCGGTACTACCGCGTACTCGTATTGTAGACAAAACTGCGACGATTCGTGCGGGTGTGCGAGTATGGTTCGCACAAAACAAAATCGAACTGAACTGAACAACTCGGCAGCACCGCCAAATTCGAGCGCGAACAGCAGAAGGGCCAAGTATTCGCACAAGAGGCGAGCGTATGACGGATGAAGGTACTCTGTGAAGGTGTGACGGATGAAGGTACATTACAGTATGTATGAATGCCTGGTATGCATCATACCTGGTACAACAACAGCAGTATATATCTCATACCGCTCATGGCAAGGTTACCAATATGTACGCCGGTATCATTGATACAACGTGATTTTGTCGCGGGTGCGGCTGGGTGCGAAGGTCGACATCGACATTTTTACACCTTATTTACAGGTGGGCATGTATTTAGCCCACATACAATATAGGTCTTTGTCTGATACCGCGCTCCTCTGGTTCCGCCGCCACCCACTTACTCTGGACAAAGGTGCAGCAAGTCGATCTCTTTCATCTCGCGTGACCTATCTCGAAGCTCGTACTCGAGAATGATCCCTGCACAGAGATCGAAACGGATGAGGGAGCAAAGGCGGCGAGATTACATTTTGAGATTTGAGATACCACCCTTGACGTAAATATAAGGACCTTTTATATTCATATTTATACTACGATGATCCTTACATTTACGTGCACATTGATAACTACTGTACCGGTAAGTACTGCTGTAGACTGCCAAAGTACAACATCCCACATCATCGGTGGTATATGGATGGCAGATGACCGGCCCATGCCGAACTGATAATTTTCTCGAACAACGCACAGCGGCATGTTTGCCTTGATCGCCCTGCGTTGGGACGCGTGCATGCCTACCTACTCGTATTTTATATTGGCACCTGCTGGCACAGCAGTAGACTGCAATCGCGATGCCTTGGATACATAATTTATGTCGAACGAACGGCCGGGTAAACATCAGCTGCAAAACATGACTCAAGGATCGACGTTTTTCTGTCTTCACAATCAATAGCGACGTACCCGACTTGGAGGGAAAGGAACATACAAGGCGACGGAGGTACGGAAGTGCGTGTCAATTCAGACTCTCATGGACGTAGAGCGCGCCGCTACAGGTATCGTACATGCGCCATGGTTATGCCCTGGAGTCCAGGAGGTGTGGTCTATTCTTACGCACGAGCTCTCACGTTGGGTCTGGAAACAAACGCGTTTGCTTGCAAATCACATTCATTCATTCATTCCCCGAAAGATATCGGGCGAGGAGGGAGATCCGACGTACTCGTGCACGAAAGACGAGGGATGGCGATGGACACAATCATTAGTACTGGTGTCAGGGCTTACCTGGTGGGTAGTATCGCAGCAAAAATCTCTTGAGCTTCATCTTCTTGCGAAGCCACGGGCGCCGTCAGATGTGTACGCAGGGACAGAGCCGAGAAGGACGAGAAGGACGGACGGATATCCTGGGGTGTATCCTGTCTTCTGTGTCGTAAAAATTGGAAAAAAAGGCCGTGATTTTCGGGGAGAGTTCGCTGCGTGCCGGAGGTTCTATTCCTTTCCCGCGAAGGAGACTGCACAACGGCCTGATCCAGCGCTAGAAAAGTGTCAACTAACGGCCTGTGTAGGCTGGAGCACCTTACGGGTTGTGCGAGAAAGCGCCCTGAGCAGGGAATAGGGCCTGGCTGCTGGTCGAAAAGTGGGATGAAATCTTGGACATTGGGCAGGGGTTGGACATGGACGAATTTGTTCATGCGGTGGGAAACAACCGACGGAAATCAAAGCCGACCGTTCGTCAATCTGACCGAATGCCTTTTTTATTGTTTATGCAGACCCCGGAGATTTTACTGAGTTATTTACTGGCAATCGTAGACGTGGGCGACTTTGTAGAGAAGCCAGAGACAAAGCAGAGGCAGTACAGGCGGTCTCCTGCCTAGAAGGGAGGGGAAACAGCTCCTAGCTGGGCTTGTGACGCTCCTATACAACGCTACGTCAATACTAGAGGGGTGGAGCCTTTACAAAAGCTGGCCGCAACCTTCTACGACTCTGTTGTTCCCAAGCACTTGGTGCATATTATAAACAAACGCAGTCATGACAGGGGAGCAACCGGCCCGAGAACCAGGCCCAAGGGGGGCCAAGACTACGCACGGCGCCTGCTGGATTCCAAGTTTTAGAACGTGGGTGTGGTTGCTGCTGTGGGCCATGCTGATGTGTGGAGTCGAGCCTTCGCTGCCAACCGCCCGGGTCAGATCGCCCAGATGCGACTTGGATCTGCAGGTCTGTGTGTATGCATGCCCTCGGTTGTCCTTTCCATGAGATGATAAATGATTTCGTACGCGTAGAGCTAAGGCACCAGGCGACCAGGCGGCGGGGCGATGGTCTTCTACTTATAGCACTCCGTGCGCAACCTTTTGCATGGTGCCTGCTGTAGTTGTAGTTGCGCAACGCGGAAGCCAATCCCCAAAACATGAATACATGGTGACGTTATGTGCATGCCCACGCTCTGACCCACTTGCCTGCCTGCGCACGTGCCCGCAGAAGTTGGTTCGTGTTGAATATTTATTTCGACGGCCATCGAAAATCTTCTATTTGTTCGTCATTTTTTACTCGTACTACTCTGTACCAGTACAACACTGCTGTATAGAAACCCTACTTGCTGTAACGTCCGCGTGAGACCCATCTCTCTGGTATTTCTGTTGCCTGGCTTGTTGTGAAATGCAATGAATTAACCCTCCAGACTGGGAAGCACCACCCAGGATCTGCTTCGACTCGCCCCGGTGAGAGACCACCGCTGGCGGAGCTAGATCCGCATGGCGCCAGCGCTGACACCCTTTCTGCCAGCTCGCCTGCACCGCTCCGCCGCATGACACCAACGACCGCAAAGCTCGGCTCCTCCTCACCAAGCAGCCAATACAACAACAACAACCTTGACAACGACGTCAACAACCTAAAGAGTGGCAATCGTCCCTCTGCGTCCGCCACCAATAGCATTAGCAACCATGACACCACCACCACTGGCAGTGCAGTCGACACGTCAAACAACCCACCCCTGCAGGGCGCGGACGACGCTCGAGCAGCGCCCTGCATCGATGACGAGCGCGGGATGTGCAGCACGGGGAGCAGTAGTAGTACCTCGACCGCCACTCGGGCGCAGCCTACGGCAATCGCCGACAAGGCTGCTGCCCCTAGACCTGTGGGGGCGTGGGTTTCCAGGCGCCAGCACCATGCCGATGGAGACAGAGGGGGGAGACGGTACGAGGGTGAAGGGTGGGGGCAGGTGCGCGACGGCGGCAGCAGTGGTGGCGGTGGCGGCGGTGGCGGCGGCGGAGTCGGCTTGCTGCAACTCGAGCCCGAGGTTCTGTTGTTCGGAGATAGTCCGCTTTGTGTTACTGCCGAAGCTGCGGTCAACGTGAGAAACATCTTCCATGCCAAGTGAGTTTACTGCTCTGTGCTGTATTATTTTGAAGTAAATAATGTGTCGTACCCGGCGAGTGGTAAAGTGTACGTACTCGTACAGACCATACATAAGTGAGTGGTGATGGTCTATTAATAGGCGCACAATACGAGTACGTACAAGGTGCAAGTTGCGAGGGAGTGGGGGGGTGGTTCAGAAGTGGATTCCAGCGAGCGCGCCCAACTTGCAGTAATTTTTGAGACGACTCGAGACGTTGCAGTATCAGGACCACGTGTCGCCTAAATGGTCGTATTAATATGAATAGTGCTGCTGCTATTGCTGCTGTCTGTCTCGAGTCTCGAGTTTTGAGTTTTGTTTCGTTTTTGTCGCGACCGGGCCGCGCGGTTTGACTGGGTGGCCCTGTGTTCTTGGTGCTGCCGCTGCTATCTACGCATAATACAGCGTTTGCGGCGTTTTGATAACAACGCTCCCTATATATACGAGACGAGGTATTATACGAGCGTGCGCAATGTTTCTCTTGTTGTTCTTCGACCATCGCTCTTCCGTCAACCCCGCGCAGAACATCGGGTTTGGTTTCGAGGTTCGAACCCCTTCGCTGTACACCAGAGGGACATACCCACCCGTGGTACATCATTTGTCACCTTGCCTCGTACCGGTCTGCTATTTTTAGTGGTCCCCGAATTCAGAAAATATATACTCGTAATCCACTCTATTTTTCGTTTTTTGTCTGTGATCAGTGATACCTGGTTGACTATTACATTAATAACATGTGCTCTGCTTTACTTCGTGCCCACTCACAGCGGTGTATACCGTACCCCTGGTCTCTGGTACACTAAGCTGGGTACACTCGGCCCTCCTTGTAATACAGGTACTTCAATACGACCGTTGCCATTGCCCCATGCACCACATGCAACGCAACATCTACACTACGCTCTGCTGCTGTGCGATTATTATATAAAAACGACAGCTGTGAGATCGAGGATATCGTCGAAACTCATCTTTGCAAGCGCTCTGCCATTATATATAGACTATAGAGTATAGGCCCGCCAACAAGAAACTCGTATTTGGAGCGAGCCTCAGATTCTTACTGCGACTTACCACCCTTGAACAACCTTGAGCATAGGCTATTATATAGGGTTTGGTGTAGCGTTCGCCGCTGAGCACGATTTTCTTAGTCCAGTTTTCTTAGCGTCCCTCCGAAAGTGAGCCTTACTTTCTTATGAGGCACTTTCTTATTCGCGGGCCTCTACGGCTGTACTGCTATACAGTATAGGCCCGCCAACAAGAAACTCCTATTATTGTTAATAGGAGTGAGCCTCAGATTCTTATTGTGACGCCACCCTTGAACAACCTTGAGCATAGGCTATTGTATAGGATTTAGTGAAGCGCTCGCCGCTGAGCCTCCATTTTTCTTAGCGTCCGCCCAAAAGTGAGCATTAGTTTCTTATTACAGTATACGCTTTTTTGTTGGCGGGCCTGTACGCTATACACCACATATTTCAGATTGTGATATATAGAGAGAGTATGATATTATACCAGGTACTGCTGTATGTACCAGAGGGTACTTGTAAATTCACACATCGAGCGGGGTTCGGGGTTCTCTGGGGCGCTATCATACCACCACTTCTGGTCCACCTCTACACAAAGTAGTAGTACTTTACTGCTACAGCAGTAGTACTTACCGCTACACTTTACTGCTGCCATTAATATTGATGTTCTTATAGTTGAGTATATTGCCGGACTCGGCCGTACGAATGGCAACATTGTAAATTGAAAGCAAAGTTCAAGTGCTGAGCGAGAGAGATGGCCTTATTTGGAGGCTTGAGCGGCTCGCGGATCCACGGATCGACGCCATCGGCACGCCCGTGTTCGCATTTTCGCGGTATTACCGGTATATGTGTGTATCATACGTACATGCAGACTCGAATTATTATTGTATTATTCATCTATACGTACTAGCTGTCGTATTATACTGGCTACCAGGTACCTGGTATGTACGAGTGCGTACTGCTGCTGTTGTTTTTTTCCGGGACTTTTCTACTGCTGCTGCCGCCGCTGCTGCTGCTCTTGTTGCAATGTGAGATTCGAAGATTGTTTTCTACGTGAGCAGCAGCAACCGCAGCAGCCATGGGTATTATGCGAAGAGCGAGTTGGTCGCAGTCAGAGGCCGCTGCCAGCTGCTTCATGCAGCCGTTAAAAATTACCAGTTAAAAGTTAAAAGTAAATAAAAGAAAAAGAAAAAAGTACTGGTATAAAACGGTACCGGTATTACATGTACTTATTACTCTGCAGACTATCGGTATGATATATCCCCAAACATCTCGCGACAACTGTTTCAATATCCACGGTTTAATGCGAAGAACACACACACACACATCCACAGCCATGGCCTAAAGGTCCCCACCCCCCACCGCCGTTAAAAATCCGATTTTGGTATCGATATGATAGGCCTGCAGCCTACCTACGCACCAATTGCTACACACAACCTACAGAACACATTTTTTCTTGAAATATAGAATAGAATATACTGGTACGAAGTACTATTTTTTCACATTTCAAAAGTTCACATGCCTGGGGGGGTGCGAGGGGGCTAAAGTGAGGGGGTACTACGTACTGGTACTCTGTAAGTAAAGGTGATGGGCTGGTGAGCCAGTTCCTGTGGCAGCACGCCAATTTGTCTCAATCCTTTTTTTTGTTAAATTTTCAGTTTTCGAATTTTCGTCTTGGCTTACCGTCAATATTCCTCCTAAGGGTCCCCTTTTTGTCCCTCCAAACATGAATCCAGTTTAATTCCAAGTGGTTTGTCCCCAAAAACTTGGTTGCGTTTCTAAAGGCGTTAACCCTTTTATAGAGCCGGAAACGGTTTTTGGGGACAAAACTACATGGAAAGAGTGTGGGATGAATTTTTTGGGGTAGGAAAGGGGTCAGACCTCGTTGTATACATTTATTTGGCATTGCTACGAATATGTACCAGGTATTATCTATGTGGCGCAGTTTGTGACCGCAGAGCTTGTACTGGTATCTCTCTAGGATGACGGATCAACGAGGACACTGGCGTTGCTGAATGTCGATGAGCGACGAGCATGTATAATGGAAAGAACGGTTTATTAAGAACATACCCATATCATACACCATGCACACAGAGTTGTTTGACCCTTTCGCCCCACTTCGACACTACCAGGGGTATGAATACATTAATGCCAGGAACGGTGTGTAGACAGTGCGTGGTACGATGCATTTTTTTGTAATGCATTATCTCTGTGTCGTCGCTTGTGACCACTGAGCGTGTTTCTCCTAGGGTGAAGAATCAGCACGGACAATGGGTGCGCTGGATGTCGACGAGTAGAAGAACGGTTTAATGTGAAAACACACACACAGGGTACCGGCATGTAGCTGTAGTATTCGACGCAGAGTTCACCGATATGTCTGATATGAACATGCATCTGCGCATGCGGTGCAGCGGTAAAGCATGAAGTAAGCTCTTTTGTACTCATACCCTACCTTTTCCTACTTATTCCTACTCATAAGTGGTATCATACTGGTAGCATGACTGGCGCCCGCTCGTATTATTATTATTTAACAAACGTCAATTTGGCGTCGAGGCTCAAAATCTTACTTTGTCGCCTCCATTGAGCACAGGCTACATACAATACACACACTGCGTGCGCTACGTGGGATTTAGAAGGACACCCGACCCTGAGCACCGTTTCTTCTGTAAAATTTCTTAGTTGTCGGGAGAAAACGAGCCTCGATTTCTTACGACCGAATTTCTGAAGAGCGGGCGCCCTCTGTAGACTACAGCGATAGGCTAAGTAAGATTGTCGTATCATATACTGCTGTATACTTCGTATATCATACAGGTGTCAAACATGACGACCGGAGATTGCAAAAGCTCCTTACTCCTTACAGCGTACAGCCAATATGCTGCAAGCTATCGTATCGTGATTCTATTTCCTACCCCTTTACCGGTACTGCTGTAGACTACATGGTTTTTTATATGTATTCTGGTATTAACAGTAGTAACCCTGGTACCGGTAATAACCGGTTACGAACCGACCGGGTAAGTAACACGAAACATTAGGGTTATTCTGTTTCTTGTACCCCTATCATAACCCTGCGTTGGTGTACCCCTGGTTATGTTTGATTGTGTGTGTATTTTGATTTCTGCGTTTGTGTGTTTATTCTAAAAACATGCGAGTACGGAAAGCCCGGGGATGACAAGCATTCGCCCCCGGATTTACGGTTATATCGGGTGGGTATTATAACATCATATTCTGATGTAAGGTTGTTTTGCCGAGTTAATCCTACCCCTGTTTTTTTGTGTTCACCATTCGACAATGTGTACGAGTAGCGTACGTCGTGTGATATCACACGCCTATCTTTATTTTTCCCTTTTTATATTCTTTCTGTCTTGTGTAAGGCCTGCTTTTCGTATCCAGTACGCTCGACATTACATTGTCTACGTAGTCTCCTTATCTGCTACTGGTATACACAAGTGTGTATACCAGTATAATACGTGTTTGCGATGTACTGTCTCGTAGATTGTGACCTCAGAGCCGGTGTCTCTATTACGGGGGACCATAGTTTATAGGACCTACTGTAGACACAATAGGACGTACTGTAGACGCCAAAACCTACATAGTTCCCTTTTTTTGCTAACAGTATTTGGTCCATAATTAATAGGACCTACTGTACGTAGACACAATAGAACCTACTGTAGACACCAAAACCTATATATTTCCCTATTTTTGCTAACAATATTTGGTCCTATT
>JAYJME010002821.1:0-13041 GCA_036873775.1 Costaria costata | reverse complement strand
CTCTTCTCCCCCCTCCCCACTACGGTACGTGCCTTTAGTTTTTGGATAATTTTGGATGAAGGGACGGTGTTTCGGGCCGGGTGTTGCTGCCACCCGAGCTATGAAATTTCCGACGATTTTGCCCATGCCACCAGAATTATGAAGCCTCTGTCGGTCTCTGGCCCCAAGTGACAAACCACAACCCAACTCAATCATGAAGCATTTTTTTCTTTTCGTTTTTGGCCTATTATGATGGCAGAGAACAACCAGGTCGCCGCCGCCCCCCGCTCGCGCGGCATGGTGTGGGCGTGTGCCCTATATAACCTCATGTCGTTGATTTGATTTACCCTATTTTTTTATGATCTTCCCCATTTATTATCTTCACTCTCGTCTTTCTCCTTCTCCCTCCCTAGTCGTAAGTCAGATCCGGGGTCACTAAGCGGGCTCTTCTCCCTCCTCCCCACTACGGTACGTGCTTTGGTTTTTATCGCGAGAAGAGTTCAGCACTTTTTTCCCTCGTCTACTCGCGTCGAATTCTGCTTACCCACACTATAATATTAAGCGCTCTCGGCAATAATTGGTGTCTTTGGAGAAAAAACCTTTTTTTTTTGTGCTTGCGACGGGCCTTGAACCCGTGACTACCAATTTCAGAATCTTCGAGGCTAAACACTGAACCACAGGGGACGACCTGCATACCTATTAATAGCCTTTCCTTAACCTTGCCTTGTCGGGCATTATTATTATGTCTCTCGGTGCCTGTGTCGGTCGAATAGGTTTTTGATTTGATTTGGAATTCCAGGCAGGAGGTGGTGGTGGTGCGGGGGGATTATAATGATGGCATGTGGCAAAAAAAAAAAAAAAACAGCAGTGTAACATGTTCCAATCGCGCAAGCATCGCGTGCAAAATACAATGCAATGCAAACAACGATCGATCAGTGATGAAAAAAAAAAACATTTTATTTGGAGTCTGTTGGAGTACTTCCCTTTTTTTTCGCACGCACGAACCTTTTTTTTGTTTCGTTTAATTTTGTGTTTGAAAATTGAATCTTGATTGCTATTCCACACCACCAGGGTTACGGTGTTCCTTTAAAGTTTTTTTTTTTAAGAGCCGGAAACGGTTTTTGGGGACAAAACTACTTGGAAATAGTGTCGGATACTCTTTGGCGGTAGTAAAAGGGTTAATAACCCCGAAAAAATTACCTCGACAAAAAGTGCTTTCTAAAAGTCCGATATCACAAGCTCTACACCTATACACATTTCTCCCCTCAATGTTTCCTACCGCGATGGATGCCTGCAGCCGACACACACACCAGTATACATGCAACAAGCGGTTCGCTCCAGCTCTGGGTTTCTCGTTCTCGGGCGCGGTGTTTTGTTTCGTGCGAAATAAGTAAATAACCAAAGACCCATGCTATATATATATATATATATATATACGATAGAGGAGCACCCTTTTGTTTCTGAGGTTCTTCACTTTAGGAGCGCTCCATATATCACACCCGAACACTGTTTTTGAGCAAACCCGTAAGGGCAGCCCGATGAGCAAACCCGTGGACACGGCACTAAAAAAAAAACCTGTTGCTAAACAAGACTGGCATTCGGACGATTTTGGGTCCAGGAGCCCCGTTACTCAGAAACAAAAAAAGCCTAAAAGTGCAACCTCTATAAGTAGCACGCGTCCAAAGGGGGGGTCACGACTCGAGACCGAACCCAAACGAAAACGCTTCATCGCTGCAAAACTCTATGGCCTTCTTCGCCTCTTTCTTCCCCGCCGCGGCCGCCCCCGCCCCGCCTCCTCCTTCAACAAAGGCGAAGAAGACCCTTCAACTACGCTCAGGACAACAGGCGCTCGCTCGCCTAACGCTAACGCCTTAGCCTGCACCCCCGGAGGACCATTACCACCCTCCTCGCAGTCCTTCCCACCGCCCGCGTTGTTGCCAGCGTCGCCCTTCTCAGAAGCCACGGAAAACCCGGGCATCTTCGGCAAACCCCGCCACCACAACGCCTGCATACCGGGGGTTTTCCTCTCGTGTCCCCTCTGCAGACCCGCTGCCGTCGTCCCAGCCGTCACTCCAAGCGCCACCGGCGCCGCGGCGGCTAGCGGCAGTGCTAGCGGTAGTGCTTGCGGTAGCGGTAGCGGTACCCCCCCCGCGTCAACACCATCCGCCTTGTTCTCGGCGACAATAAGGCGGAGCTCGCGGGGCCTCCAGGGCAACGGTGGCGCTCGCCTGCCTACCCCACCTGCCGTCGTTGCCGCATCCTCTTTCTCCGGCGCGGTCGTCACGGCTTCCCCCACGGCCGCAGCGGGGGAATCGCGATTCCCTGGACGACAATCGTAAGAAAAAGCGGCGGCGGAGGCAAGGGCAAGCGTGGCAAGGGGCGTCCCAGGCGAGTCGCTGCCGGACAGACGCGGGCGCGCTATCTTACGGGTGAAGTCCGAATAAGCGGAGCCGTGAGCAGGGTTCGGCGAGGCACCGTCGCGGGGACGCTTTGCGCCGAGCAGAGCGCTCCACGTCGAGGACAAGGTAGGGGAGGGTACTCCGGTTGACCCTAATCCCCGCGGGGAGGAAGGAGGCGGCGACGGCCCTTGGCCTTGACCCTCCCGCCAGCGCCGCCGTTGCGTCTGTTGCTGAGCTTCCTCCAGCGCTACATGGGAGGCCACCGCGGCTAGCAGGCAAATCCCCTTGTCACTGTCGCCCGGACACCGCACTGCCTGGACCGCCGCTGCGGGAGGAAGAGAGCCGGTGCCCGTCGCAACCCCCAAGGTGCCGACACCCCCGCCCCCACCTCTGCCGCCACCGCCACCAACGTCGCCGCCGCCGTCGCCACCGCTGCCGCCGCCGCCGCTGCCGCCGCTCTCGACAGCGGCCGACAACAACGGCCGCGGAACAACTTCACCCCGACCACCGCCCTCCTCCATCGAGGGCGGCTCCAAGCGCAGCGCAAAGGCCGGAGCTAAGGGTGGGACCACTAAGCTCTCCCCCCGCGGGTCGCTCCCTAACCGAGGTGGCGAAGGAGGCAGCGCGTGTCTGATCTCTTCGCGGAACTGCTCGGCAGTGGCAACAGAGGAGACCGCGTTTGGCGCCGCCGTGTCACCCCCTTCCTTCGCCGCTGCCCCTACAGGGGTGGGCTGCGAACACTCACCCTTCACGGCTACCGACGAACACGTTGCCGCGGCCGCCGACGCCCGCACCACCCCCGCCGCCCCTCCTACCACTGCTGCCTCCGCCGCCGCAGCCACCGTCGCCACCGTTGCCGTCGCCGCCGCCGTCGCTGCCACCGCCGGCTTCCAAGAGCTGAGCCCTCCCGCCTGCTCCACCGCGGCGGAGGAGTTCCGCTCTACAGGGAGGCCCTGCCCAGAAGAGGCTGCGCATTTCGTCCCTGGAGAAACTGGTTCCGCCGTCGCCTCTCCAGCGGGTGCCGAGGGTTCGACCGTCACTGTCACTAGCGCTAACCCTGTCGCAGCCGCTGAAGGCGTTGATTGAACAGTTTCAGGCGGACCGGGGAGTAGGGTCAGGGGCGCCGAAGATCCCGCCGGCGTTGAGAGATCTGTTGGAGTTGGCGTCGAGACATTCGTTCGCGACGGCGGCGTTGGGCGATCCGTTGGGGATGGCGTTGGGAGATCCGTTGGTGTTGGCGTTGAGATATCCATTGGCGTTGGCGTTGAGAGATCCGTTGGCGTTGGCGTTGAAAAATCCGTTGATGTTAGCGTTGAGTGATCCGTTGGCGTTGGCGTTGGCGTTGAGAGATCTATTGGCGTTGGCGTTGAGAGATCCGTTGACGTTGGCGTTGAGAGATCCCTTGGCTTTAGCATTGAGGGCGCAGCTGGAGTCAAAGGCTTCGCCGGCGTTGAAGGTTCCGCTAAGGCAATAGGCTTCACTAAGTCTAAAAGCTGTGCTGGTGACGGAGCTTCCGCGGATGTTGATGTTGAAGGTTGCCTTGGTGTTAAAGGCTGCCTTGATGCTAAAGGCTGCCTTGATGTTAAAGGCATGGCTGGTGTTGAAGGCTGCCCTGGCGTAAGAGGCTTCCCTGATGCCAAAGGCTTCGCTGATGTTAACGGCTCCGCTGATACTGTAGGCGTCACCGATATAAAAGGCTCCGCTGACATCAAAGGCTTGGCTGATGTTGAAGAAGGCTCGTCTGCGGCAACGGTAATGGTGATGGCTGCCCTTACGACAGCCTTGTCAGAATCTCGTCCCACCCCCTGTCCCTGCTTTCCCCCCTGCTCCTTCCCCTGTCCCTGCTCCTTCCCCTGTCCCTGCTCCTTCCCCTGTCCCTGCTCCTTCCCCTGCCCCTGCTCCTTCCCCTGCTCTTGTGAAGGGTTGTCGATAACGGAGTTGGCTTCGGGGTTGGTGGAGGTGGTGGTGGTGGTGGCGGTGGTGGTGGCAACCATGGGAGAGGCCGCCGTTTTTCGTCGTTTCCTCGGGCGCGACTGTTGCTCCACGGGAAGAGTCGCCGCATGTGCTGCCTGGTGAGCGGCATAAGGATAGCGGGGGAGTCGAGGGGCGGGCGGGCAGTACAGATTACCTCGTTGTCGAGGAGATTGGATTCACACATCGGACAGATCATGTCCTAAATAATCTACGTAGATCCTCCATTTGCCGTTCTGAGATGCTGTGCACAAAAGCCGTATCAAACAGATCCCACGCGGCAAACCTTATCTAGATCGTGCACAAAATGTCAAATGTCAATCAGTGTTTTCTTTGCCCCGAAAGACGTGCCACGTATATACATAATAAAATGGGGGAGCTTATCTATCCTACGTGTGGTACCCGAGCTGCTGGACTGCGGTTGTGCGTGTTGTACAATATGTGCTGGTGCGGTTGGTCGAGCCTGCCACATCAACAAATGCTCGGACAGCAAATACGAGTAGGACAACAACGGTACGTGTAACGTGTAGCGTATCTGACAGCAGTAGTAAATGCTCGTATAATACTGTAGTTACGTACCAGGTACCGTACAGCACAAGAACACAACACAGAACGGGGGAACAGAGTACCAGTACCAGCAGGAAGTGCCCGGTACGCAAGGGTGTGCTTACTAATAGTAGGTTATCTAATCTACTCCGGGGTGCCCGGGGTACCAAACCAGGTTATATACCGCAGGCCATACTCAGGCAAGTACCCGGATAGATACCCTACATTATACTTAAACGCATCCTTCCTTACACGAAAAAGTATCATGTCAGGTGTCAGAAAGGTGGCAGTACTGGCTACAAACAGGAGCATAACGGTGCTGTCTGTACCAGTATATACGAGTATTGCGTTACAGAGCACGCGACAGACGCCAAATATTTTGGGCCGGGAAACCTTTTGGGACTGCGCTTCCGTGTGGTGGACAAATGACTTGGAATTATTAATAGAGTACATGGACAAAAGTACAACAGCAGTGCAACAGCAGTGGTACGTTACAAAGGTGTTAACCCCTTAACTGCCGCAAAAAAGTATCCCACATTACGATTTTTTCCAAGTAGTTTTGTCCCGAAAAACCGATTCCGGCTTAAAAGGGGTTAAGGGCGTGTGTCCTGTTCTAATTGACGTATCATACCTGATATAATATGATACCAGCTACGTACGAGTATGTATAACAAACGGTTTGCTTACTCGTATATAGATTGTATCATACGTTTCGTGCAAAAGTCAAGCCAAAAATCTCTTACGGCTTACAGCAGCAACTCCCACTTTTTTCAAGTAGTTTTTCCTACTGCTGTAGACATGATCCACACTGAAGTCCAACTATCATATTACTATTAATAAGCTGTTCCCAATTATGTGGGCGTAGCGTACAGCGTACTGCTGCCGAAACGTTAGACTATTAATAATGGTGCTTGGTGCTGTGTGTTGAACACTATTAAAAGACTAATACTCCGACGAGGAGCAGCAAAAGAAGGAGGCAAGTCATATACTCTCGATTTCGGCACATACTCTGTACGTACTGGATGCTGGTGTATAAATCGGTGTTCCTTGTTCTTGTGTGTTCAAAAATCGACGCTGGTGTGTCTAAATGACGTTTTGCTTTTGTTTTTTATTTCGCATTTTTCGAATTTTCACGTGCGCACACGCTTGCTTCGCCGCGGACTATTAATAATAAAGGCTGGGCGACCGCGTCTGCGTATTCCCTCGTATCATACTCGTAGCGGAAGAGTAAAGCGGCGACGGGGAAATACATACACGGGACGCGTTGGGCAAGCTCTTGAAAACAACGACAACGGTCATCTCGGTCGCGTGCGTCGACGCACGAATTAATACTGCTGCTTGTACCAAGTGTACCAACGGCAGTAGATGTTGGGCGATGCTGTCTTTCCTGGGTGGTGTCTCTTGAACCTTATATATCCGTAAATGTAAGGACCGTTTGGTATTCATGTTAAAACCGAAACGGTCCTTAAATTTCCGGACACAGTGGAATACGTACGTAGGTGCGAGCTCTGTGCTATTTTTTTTCGAAAGTTGTGCATCGTTTTATGCGTGGCGAAAAATCAAAAATCGAAAAATTGAAAAATCGAAGGTACGAGTATGCATCGTCAAAACGAACAAAAAGAGAAAGGGCCCTCTCTCCCTGCCGATGAGAGCCCTGGTTTTGTCAGAGGGCACGTCCGCCAGACATATCCTCGGTCTGTCTGAGGCTGAGTGCAGGTCAGACGCCGGGGGGTCGGGGGGGGGCGGTGGGGGGGGTTGCAACGTGGCAAAATCGACGCCCAGCAGATCAAGTTTGGCTGTGTCTCAGACTCCGCACTTTTGGTGTTTCATTTACGATCGATCGTGCTACGCTGCATTCGAAAAAAATTACGCTCTTCTTCTGCGCACTGCGCACCTGTTGCTTCCGCCAGTTCATCAGCCACATCGCCTCGCGCTTTGCCTTCGCCTCCACGTCTTCCCAGTCCACCTTCGTCTTTGCCTGTGAGGCAAGCAGGCAAGCAAGTGCAACAGACCCAAAGGAACGGCCCCGTGCGAGTTGCAAAAGGTCAGTCATTTCCAAGAACTTGACTTGCTGTTGCTGCTGCTGGGTTTGCGTGCGAGAGAGAAAAGGAGAGGCAAAGCAGAGAGGGGCAATCGCATACGTAGAATCGTAGATTTCAAGCCGGTTGCACACCCGCGAACAATCGAACACCGACAGTCCAACGGCGACAGTCGAAGCCATGCAACCCGACAGGTCGCTCCCGAGGGCCAAGAACTCCACGATTCCCTTGCCTTTCTGCCCCCCTGTGGTCGATCCTCATCATCATCCCCTCCCGAAGACGATGCTCCTGAGCACACAGTTGGCTTTTTTGAAGCCGCTGCGGCCAAGGCCGCCGCCTGCCGGGGCGTTGCCATCCCCTTCTCTCTCACACGCTGGCGAGGGTCCTAGCCCGAGGTGCCTGTCGACTCTTCAGCGCCGTCGCCGCTGCTCCCCTCCGAGTGCTCGTCGATGGATTGACCGCACTTCGTGGTGTAGTACGTTAGTTTCCGTTGTGAGTGGGGGTGCCCACCGGAAAAAGGCGACCTGGAGTCCTCGAGGACAATGGTTGAGTTGCCGGGGGGGGAGGGCAAAGAAAAGCAAAAAGAAACGCTTTCGGTTTATTTTGTTTGCGTCGTCTCGCGCGGTCGGCGGCACCGCGAATAGTGGGTGAAGTGCAGCCCTTGTGCCGTGGGCCGGGCGACAATAGACCTCGTTCACTGTGGGCGCGAGATGGCGCTTGGCTAGCGCGGTGTGTCACTTTCCACCTATGGGCTTTCCACTTTCACATCATGCAGATCAACTGTAGGTTTTCTAAAGAATAAAGGCGGTTTTTACCCAGGAACAGGGTTTTTGCGAATCCGTGAATCCGTGTGTGTTTTAGCGCCAAGCCAGAACCAGACACGTCTGATCGAAAGCAGGCTGGCGAAGTAGCGCAGCAGGTATAAGCACCCAAGAAACACACTGGCAAGTAGAAGATATTACACTTGACCATGGAAGGTGCTCATTGCTGAGGACATGTCCCTGAAGCCATCGTAAAATCAACTGAAAGCAACGGAGTGTTGCTTGCAGTTTGTTGCCGCTGCTGTTGTTGCTGTCCTTTGAGGGAAGGTCTCGTAGGCGTCCTTGATTGACCATGGGTATCAAGAACCTATGGCAGCTGCTGAGCCCCGTGGGGCGGAGCGTGAGCATCGAGACTCTTTCGGGCAAGGTGAGAAAGACCCTGCCGCCACGCGTTGCTCCTTTGGTCCACATGACGAATCATCAATAGATTCAAGTACATGTTGCTGTGAGATACCCCAGAGTAGTTTGTAACGCCGTATAATATGTGCATACCAGCATCCAGCATGATGGCGGAAGCACGGAAGGACGGCTTGGGTCGTGGATTCTCCCTATATGGCCCGGTACAAGCCGCCTGTGTTGTTGCCAGAGCAGTCGACATACAACACGCCAACGAGCGTTAGGATAGGTGAAAGCTGGTTTTCTCTCTCTGGCTTTCGTCATCGCCTGAGCAGAGGGAGCCCCTTGACCCTTGAGGCCCTGCCCTGCTTCTGGCTGTTTTCCAAACAAGCGTCGTATTTGGGCGCATCATATTCATAGCATCCTTGCACACCTCGGACAGATCACGATTTAGATCATCTATAGATCATCTACATCTAGATCCTAACCTGCCGTTATGAGATACCAGGTACCAGTATTGTGCAGGATATATATTTAAAGTAAAGATCGAACCCAGGAAGCATTGTCCTAGATTACGGGGCCCACCCAGCAACATGAGCTGTGGATCCTAGAGATCAGGACTCTTCCCTGAACGATCTAAATAGCAGATCAAGTGGAAATCGATTAACTGCCCGTCCTTTCCTTTACGCTGTCTGTGCGATGGGGAGGAATCTGTACGCCTGGCTGTGTGACAGGGTCATGCCGGCAGCGATGGCTGTTCTCCACATGGCCGCTCGTTAGACACTCCTTAGACAGCGCACTGGCACTACCGGTTTACGTAGGCTGGGCCCCTCTTCCAGAGCCGGCGCTGCTAGACTCGTTTGCGTCTATAGAGCAACCCGGTTCCAGCTGACCTTCTGATGCCTGCCAAGTGCCAAGGTGTTCCTCGATACTGCCGTACTCGTACTCGATGCTCGATACTGCTTGTATCGATGATGCCTTGGTCATAACCTGTACCTGGTGCGTGGTACACGAGAGGAGGGTTTGATGTGCGTCTGACTAAAAAAACACTTGAGTACTCCACAGTAAGAAGTACTGTAGACCCAGACTCTAGACGCGCGCCGCCCAAGGGGAGCCTTGTTCGCAAGGCCACACCATGCTGCTGTGGGTACGGTACTGCTGTTGCTACTGCAGCTGTACTGCCTTGTGCTATGCCAGTCTGCCCGCAAATGCAAGGATGGTTTGGTTAGTAATATGAATACAGAAACGGTCCTTACGTTTCCGTACAAAGTGGTCTGAATGACAGCGATCGCAAAAGGTGCTTCTCCAAGAGATCAGCCGCCGATGTAAAGTCAACTATGAAGTCGTAGGTACTGCTGTAGCTGAAGGTTTTGCTCATGGGACCAGGTCACCGATCCCCACTCGTTCGTGATCTAAATATTTCAGGGCAGCTATGCTCCCGATGTGTATGATCTAGCTCATGTTGCCGGGTGGGAGCCGTATGGTCTGCATGATCTAGGACATGTTTCCTGGGTTGGGTCTGTACTATACAGATCCTGCATGTACAGGTCAACATCGCATAACGGCAGGTTAGGATCTAGACGATCTAGATCATCATCTAGATCATGATCTGTCTGTTCGACGTGTGGAAGGTATTTCAGTCCCTCACTCGATAACGTACCACTAGCAACTGAATACGTGGTTAGCGATCGCGATGCCTCTGTGACCCCTCCCCCTCACCCGGTCACCATGATGGTTATCGAGTTAGATCCTATTGGGCGGGGTGGAGAACCCTAACTCCGCACAAGGGGAATAATCGCATCACGTAGTGTGAATATGGTAAGGCACCCATGAGGCAGTTACATAGTTATACCCATTGCTGCCTCTGGAGTGGCCACACCAGAAAACAAAGTAACTCATTGGTCGCTGTCATCCATATGCAAGAAAGTAGGCACAAGGTGCCGAAATCCGTCTTACGAGCGGTTCTTGGAAGGATGCAGTTCACCCTTCGAGCGACTCGCCGAACACCTCACGGCGCTTCGCGCATGGTGCAAGCAATGTCTGCCTGTTTGGTGAAAACCCGACGTGCTCCGTCCCGACATAGTAGGGATGCAAGGGTCTATGGCCATACGACTACGGCCATGCACGAATTGAGTACACCCCCCCCCCCTCAATACATCGATAATTGAATTCATCCACCCTCCCCTCCTCCCCTGTATACATAATACATTGTCGGATGGAAAAAATGACACTAATAATAATAAGAATAACAGTAATCAGCATCGTCTCCCTGCAAATTACGAAATTGTGTAATTCATCTCACACACAACGGGGGGGGGGGACATCTGTCTGCGACCACGGCTTGTCCTGAATGCCACTGAGGGAGGAAAACCTCCCACGACCTCGCACAAGTTCTCAGCTGGAAAGTAAAAAGTGATGGTTAAAACAAAAAACATTAAAAATAAACAAAAACAAAAAGCAGCAAGTATGAAGGCTATTTTAGGCCTGACTGGTAAACATCTTCCATGTCCGAAGTCATTTGGATTCTGCATTTTACTTTATTTTGTACGTGGATTATATGCACGATGAGAACAAGCGCTACCTACACGTTGTCACAGATGGATGGCAAACGAATTGTCAATACAGTTATGATACAGTACGACCTACTCTCCTTTGCTTGACATCTCTTCTGCTACCCCTTCTTCTTCTTCGTATTCATGCATACATACTCCGTTACTTCTTTCATTCACTCAAGAGGTGGGGCGGGATCCCCGCAGGTCAGTCGACGGCGTAACCGGGTAATATATTCGAGTGCCCTTGAGGTACAAGCACCATCTATGATACGACCTACCAGCTACTATGTATGCTCTCCTTGCTTGATATCTCTTCTTCTTCTTCTTCTTCTTCTTCTTCTTTTTCTTCTTCTTCTTCTTCTTCTTCGTCTTAACTCTCTGATACGCCGTTCACTCGCACGACAGGGGGCGGAATCCCCACAACCGGTCGACGGCATAACCGGGTACGAGTGCCCTCGAGGCACCTACTGCCCGCCGGGGTCATCGTCCCCGATCGGCTGCCCGCCGGGCGCGTACAACCCTTCGGAAGTTATGGAGGCGTGCACGGAGTGCCCGGCCGGGTCCGCGTGCGCGGGAAACACCACCAACCCCGAAGAATGCCCGGTTTATCAATACTGCCCCGCGGGGTCTGCCGCGGGGATTCAGTGCCCCGGCGGGACCTACGGTTCAAGGGTGAGCACACGCACACACACGGCCAAAACCTACACTTTGCACTACGTATCGGGCAGATCACGATCTATAAATAGACTAACCATTGCTCACACGTTTGGCGTCAAGAACAAACAGAGTCGCATGCAGTGCATACCTGCATGCATGTGCATGCGCGCTTTCGATCAAAACACACTGCTTCCTTCCTTCCTTCCTTCCTTCCTTCCTTCCGCGGTTTTTTACATGTACTTAACCCTTTACTACCCCAAAAAAGTATCCCACACTATTTCCAAGTAGTTTTGTCCCCAAAAAACGTTTCCGGCTCTAAAGAGGTTACGTATATATACTGACTCGTGCGAAAAAACGTGCGCGTGTATTGCGTGTTTACTCCTGGACTTGCACCTGACCGACCAGACTGATCTTCAGGGGGAAAGCGAATGCTCTCCTTGCCCGCCCGGACACTTCTGTGTCGACGGCAACATAACGTCTACGTGTAGGGCGGGATACTTTTGCAAGACCGGAGCCGACACCGCTGTACCGAACAGGTAATACACGTATCATCCTGCCTGCTATCATGAGGGTGTACTTCGAAGTACACACGCTGATAACCATCGTTCGACATCATTTAGTTTCCGGGTCGCTAGGGTGTGTGCGTGTGCGTGTTTGTTTGTCTCCTGTAAAACTTTTCTGCGGGTGCTACGTGCATCAAACAGGTGCATAAAATCCTGCTGAGGTGCACTGACCACCGCGCCGTTTTGCTACGAGTTTCCTGGTCGCTTTAAGAGTATACTTCCTATAGCGTTAGTTTTTTTGTCGCCTGTAGTACTTTCGTGCGGGACGTTCTTCGTGCTCTTCCTGCGTTTTCGTGTTTAGCTGGCAACGAGAAAGCGGGGGTTGTCATAATATATGCACGCTGCCCACCAACCCCAAAAGCCTCCACCCCGTCGCCAGCGGTTATAATGCAACATGTATGCAACGAATGCATGAGGAAAAAAGTTAACCAAAACCTCCCGTACCGTCGCACCTTCGCACGATCACGCGCTCGCTCGCTTTGCCCTCCCGCTTACCACACACAGCGTGTACGCCAACTACTCGTACGAGCTCTACAACGATGTCTGGGAAACCCTCGACGCTGGCCCCTGCCCGGCCGGGCATTACTGCCCTTCGGGGACGGAAGACCCTCAGCAGTGTCTCAACGCTAGCGTCAGGTCAGGTGTTGCGCCACACAGTCTCCGTATTCTCCCTCGCTGTTTCTTGATGCATCGTGTGCCTCGAAGGTGGAAAATAATTATTGACGATGTCTTAAAATTAGTGTAGTCTAGTTAATAAAATTTTAGAAATGGCAGTCTACTAAAAATAATCAATGAAATATCCAACACCAACTAAAGACATTAATTAGGTGATTTCATCCACCCACCTCCCCTACATTATTAGTTATCGTTTCCCATCTAAACAAAAAAGAAGTATTTCACACCACTTACGTAACTCAAGACATTAATTTATTGATTTCACCCGCCCACCCACCCACCCACCCATCCATCCATCTACCCACCCACCCCCCTTAACCTGCATATAACCCTACAACTTGCAGGTTACACGGGGTGGGCCGAGACGTAAAATAGCAATCTGCTCTATTATAGTTTGTTAACGTCTTCTTAAAAAAAACAATCAATTAGTTAATACGAAGTGCTAACTCCAAGACATTAATTAATAGCTTTTGGGGGGGGGGGGGGGGGGGGGGGGGGGGGGG
>JAYJME010002820.1:0-13041 GCA_036873775.1 Costaria costata | reverse complement strand
AACGTACAAAGTATGTATCTAGTACCAAGTATGTACGTACGCTGAGCCCTTCTTATTCTTATTCGTTTTTCTTCTTAGCTGAGGGGGGGTACGAATTGCTTGACTTTCTTCGTGTGCGTATTATTCCTGTCTGTATTTTCTATTGTTTCTTTCGGAGGTATTCTTCCACTCCAGAGTTATTGGAGTCTGTCCTGTGACCACGGACTTGATTGTGGCGATGAGTTAATGTGAGAACAACAACAACAAAATGCTCACCCTCTTTTTTTTGCAACCCATAGAATACTGTCAAAACTAAAATATACCCGCAAAATTCAATGATATCAGTAGCTACCGCCAATACCATCAGTGCACCTCTCAATGGCACACCTACGTACCCTTATTTCTCCAAACCGCTAAGCAATCGTATTTCATTTACTATTAGGCCCCTTTTTGGTCCTGTCTACACCAGAAAAAACTACAAGTGTTTCGGATGTACGGGGACTGTTTGATTTGAAGATGAATATATATCCGAAAGCTACAGGGCGAAAGAGGTTACGTATACCATCCAAAACGAATCTCAGATGGTACGCCGTCTAGTGTCTACGGGTCTCCACTCTTGCCGCAAATAAATAAACGTCACATTCAACCCAAACAAAATGTTGATCGACATGTGAATCCTGCGTAAAACTTAATTAATCATTAACTCCAACTTGATCCCACCACGATGACGAGACCTGCCCCCCCCGCCCCGCGAAGTTGCCGGACGTTGGATAAAGCTCCTGATTAACGTAACGCTCAGACCTGCTCGCTCCATGACTTCTCCCGCTGCTGCTGTTGCTGCTGCTTCTCGTGGAGTACGTTCGGTCATGCCTCTCGACTTTTTTTCCCGGATGACACCCCATTGTTATATGGTACTGCTGCAGACAGCCATGATGATCGCACGCCAGGTTTCCTGCCACTACTATTATTTACAGGAGCAGAATCCGCGCGGCTATTACACCGCGCGACTTTGCCCCACCTGACGAACCCCCCGGTAGGGTGTACACGGATGGCGGCCGTGCGACGTTACGCGGAATTCGCAATCGGAGATGTACCTCGCTGAGCGATAGCCCTATATCTGCTGCCTCCACAACCACCGAAGTGGAGTGCATGCGGCAAATATATGTCGAACAACGTGAAGTCCACCGCTCGCAACTGACGGCGGGGGCGCCTACGACTGTGCATCTGCCATAGGGCTTTTACCTGTTGCTGTAAATCCCCCTGGCCGCTTAATACGGTGGGGGTGTCCTAGATAATGCTTGCACCATGGACATAATCTACTGCTACTGCCTGCTTACGATTGCGCTACCCCGCAGGGCTTTAGCTTCTTCTGCCGTACAGCAATAGCTGCTTCCTAAATAAGACGTCGTCATCTCAAAATCATCTCTGGGGTCCTCTACCCGCGTATACACGGCTTCGTGTGCACCACCGGGACCTCTCCTCGCCAAGTGCAATATATGCCAATATGATTTCACATTCATAAGTAACCAACCATGCATGATACCTCCAGCGTGCAGCTCAAAAAGACGAAATGGAGTTTCATGACCAGACTTGGTGGTTATTGTACATATCTCTTCCTGCTACAGAAGTCTATGAAGTCACGTGTCTGTAATGCAAGTTTGACCGTTCCAAAACACCGAACCCATAGACCATCAGTATAAGTCAGAACACAACACGCATATCAAGCTTCCCCCCTTGCTCCTTCTTCCAGCATCGAAGAACTCCGACGATGGCGGTTCAGCATCTCTCCCTGCGATACCAGCGGTGGCTGACTCCTTCTTCCTGCCGGACTCCTCCTTGCGCCTTGCTGCTCGTCTCAGTTGGTCTCAAAAACGGCTGGCTCCAAAAGCAAGGTCGTTCCCACCAAGGTCCCTGTGAGAGTTTCTATACTGCATGCTTCCGATCGCCTGCGCTTTCATTTTTTCAGTTTATTTGAGAGCATGGCCCTGTTCCAATCCTTCTAACCCGTACATCCCCCTTTAGGCAAGATCGAATCGGTTCCTCTAGAGTGTTCGTTAGCTCCAAGCGGAATAGGTTTCAAGTCATTGTATTAATCTCCCAACCACAGGATAGAGGCAAGTCGAGGCGTCAGCTCGTGCGTAAGAGCTCTACAATCAACAATTCCAGCCAAGTACTGGGTTTCTCATAGCAGGCCAGTTGCCCGAACCGGCACGAAACTAATACGGAACTGTGATGCTGAAAATCCAAATCAACACCAATCGTCGAGGAAAGCAGGTCGCCACGGTAGGCTGCTCTATCTACTTGCTCTGGTTGACGGTGGGCTTCGACGCCCCCCTGCGCTCCACCGGTCCATTCCCGCTGCTGGTCGCCACCACCCTCACCGCTCTCGGCCCATTGCGGTTCGCCACCGCCCGCACCCCCCTTGGCCCATTGCTGGTCACCACCGCCCGCACCGCCCCCGCCCCGCCCCCGGCCCATTGCTGATCGTCACCGCCCGCACCGTTCCCAGTCCATTGCTAATCGCGATCGCCAACGTGCATAAGTAGGCCTCCCTGCTGCTGCGGCACACCATACGCGTTAGTCCCCCCCAAAGCTACAGGGGGCCAGTGCGGTCCGGGCGGCATGGCAGTGATGAGGTTGGCGTGGTTAACGGGGATGCGGGCGGGCGGGGGAGCGCGGCGCCGCTTGGCCATGTTGCCGTGGGCTCCACAATTGCCGCATACCCCCATAAAACCGCTCTGCAGATCGCGGCCTGATACCCGAGGGCACCATACCGCTTGCATTGGTACACTCCCCTCTTCGTCGCTCCTGGGTGGGGGAGACTGCGGCTGATACCACTCACGTCCGGCGTTGCCAGCCCAACCAGTCCCTGCAAAATGCTGCTGCCGCTGCTGTTGAGATCGGGTCTGCTGCTGGGAACGATGGCTCTCGCCCCAGCGTTGCTGTTGTTGTCCCCCAACTCCGTAAAGCCCCGGCTGCTGCTGCCCGGGGCCTCCAAACTGTCATTGCTGCTTCAGCTGCTGCCTGGCACATACATACTTCTACCGTTGCTCCTGCTGACCGGCGCCTGCTGCGTACTGCTGATGTTGCTGCTGCTGCTTCCCGGCACCTGGGTACTGCTGCCGTTGCTGCTGCTGCTGCCCGGCACCCCCATCGTTTTCCGCCCCGCTATTGCCCTAAACGCCACCGCCAACAGCGAAAGCGTGAGGATCCACCAACGGCGCTGCAGCCGTTGATACGATCGCCGCTAACTTCCGCTCCTTCAACGCCTTGAACTTGCTGTCAGCATACGAGGTGCGAACGATTTGTTCCATCTCGGAGCGCGTGAGGCCGGGCCGACGCCAACTAGTACGTTGCTTCACGTCGTCAAACTTCCAAGGAAGACGACATGTGAGCAGGCGAACCACCTCGCGGTCCGGCTTGTGGATGCCTAACGTAGACAACAGCTTAATCTTGCTTTCATCTCGAGCGAAGAAAAACTTGGGGTCCTCACCCCCCTCCATCGTCATGTTCTCGGAGTCTTTCTCTAAATGACCCCTCTCGGTATCACCCCTCGGCAAGTACCAATCCATGACGGCCTTCCATGCTGGCTCTACTTACTCGGCTGCATGCATCTTTCCTTCGACAGGCTGCCCGTGCATCGCCTCCATAAGGAAAAATCAGGCCTTCCTGCATTTTTCCACCTTCTCCTCACAACGAGGATATATCGATCGTGCTCCCTCCGGCATAGCCCCAAAACCTCCGGCTATCCGAATAGAGTCAGCTATGGGCTAAAGCGCACTAACCAACCCCCGCGCAGTCAGATATGTTAGGATCGACGTGACCACGAAAAATTATGTAGGTTTCCGCAGGAAACCGTTGTTTGTGGAGGCGTTTTGAATTCGAACGTTGGTTGGTCGAGTAGTAACGGCATTTTGTGTATTATGCCGACAGGCGAGAACGTCGCTGCACGCAGTTAGTCCTCGCTCGGGTACAGACAGAGAGGCATCGAGCTACGAACGCTTCGGAGCTCAGACGGTAAAGAGAGAGCTGGCTCTTCCGACTCAGCTGGTCTGGTGTTATTGGGGTCTGGTAGAAGACAGCGAAACATACTTTATCGATCGACTTTCGAATTTCCGCAGTCTAACAAGGGCGGACTGCGAGTACGTGCGAGCATGGAGGGCGCAGACCTAACCGAGGGTCACGTGAACATGGTGGGCGCCCCGCCCCAGTCAGGAGGAGAGGTGGTCATCCAAGCGCCCGCGGGGGAGCCCGGGGCCGGACTCGTCGGCCCCGGGGGATCCGGGCGGACATGACGGTGTGATACACTTTCTGATTCAGCGCGCAAGGATTTATGGTTATCTCGGTGAGCTGTCCGTATTATGTAGACAACAATGCATACCGTACGAGTACTACAGCGAGTCGATCTGCCGTGCAGAGCGCGTCGCGAGTCTGCCGATCGCTGGGTGGGGATGTGGCTGAAGAGCCTGCGCTGTATGCGAGTACCATCGGTTTACAAGTTGACATCTCGCCGCCAGTAACACCAGCAGCTCAGTAGCAGCAGCAGTGTACACTAGCAGCAGCAGTGGTGCCGGTAGTCGGGGGTCTTCGTTTCTTTGTTCCAAACACTTTTTACTGAATTGATGCATACCAGGCACCGTTCGAGGCAGCGTGACATCGTGACTCCCGAGTACATGACACCCGACACCCGACACCCTTTCGGCGTGATAGCGCGGCGTTCCCCGAACATATTCGTAGGTAACCCCATTATTTCAGGATAACGCTCACCCTTGCCGTAGCCTGAGTCAGTCGAGGACCAGATACCCCATTCCGTGCAAGTTCGGCCAGTGCCGACTCCGCGGGATGCTCAGTCAGCTACATTATCAGCAGGGCCGTCCACCCTTTCCGTACCAGAGAAGAGAGCACACCGACGACCTTGCAAGGTCGTTCGGTACCATTCCCGACAGCAGCCTGCGGGGTTGCCCACCCCTTCATATCAGACTGTGCAAGCGCACGAAAGAAACAACACAATAATAACATAATTCTGAACTGAAATCTTGTAAATAACAAAGAAAAAGAAACAGAAGAACAGACCCAGGTCACGTCGGTAACAGAACGTGCCCGAATACATGCACGTAACAGGACCGAAGCAGTGGCCGTCGGAGCCGTCTCGAGGTGACAAGCTCCGGCCAACGCTAGGTCCGGCCGAATCACGGACGGGTAGCGGGTCAGCACGCGCACGGCTTCTTCATACGGATTCGCTCAGCCGACCTCAGACCACACGTATGATACAGACCTGGCACGCCGAAAAACCAAACTCGGGGAGAAAGACATAGATCCACGCCGCAGTCGAGCATTGCTGTACAAGCTTGCGGTCATCGACACGAACCTGGCGAGACAGCACTGCGACTCCCTGGGCGACGTCGCCAGGGCCCTGGGGGGGTCCCGTGTGCCCCCCCCGGCGGATGTCGCAGAAATACAGCGACACTTCGGTGACTTAAAATGTTTCCGTGCGATCGATGAACTGACCCGAATATTTTAAAAAACACATCGTTCCGGTGGACACCGCCCCCACCGAGGCAGACGTTGGCCTCGCATTGCAGTACGGTAACCACCGCAGAGTTCACGAGCACTTACCGACGATCAGGAAAAACCTAGCGAGGATGTACGACGTCAGAACTGCGTAGTGGTAAGACACAAGGCTATGCATGGAATCTTGAACGTAAGAGTGTCACCACTAGGGACTAGGGGCAGTCGTCACCCACAATGTACGAATAATTTACGATTTCTCCTCCGACATCCAGAACAGCAAGAGCAAAGGAAGACTGAACGGCGACACACACCCAGACAGCGTCTCGCAGTGCCGGCACGCAGAAGCGCTGCCCAAATTCCGCACGGAATTAGTCAGTCTGAAAAAGAAGCACCCCAACAAACGGATACTGATGAGCAAGGCGGACGTGTTCGACGCCTTTCGGAATGTCAGGGTAGACCCAGATGACGCTCACAATTTCTGCTACACGGTAGGGGACCTCGTAGTAATCGACTTCCGGTTGACATTCGGTTGGTCAGAACCACCGGGTTTCTGGGGCGTGAGGTCGACAGCGGTAAAACACGCGCACTGTAACACCACGGTAGAGTCCCCGCTCGTACTGAGAGAGGGAGTGGGCATGAGGGCCCACGTCCAGGTAGCCGACACCTGGGAAGAAAGAGAACCAACGTCGGTACCGCAGACGCACAATCAGAGCGCATGACTGAAGGGGGCCGCACGACTCTCTCTTCACCACCGTGTACGTCGACGACTACATGCTTATGAAGATGCAACACTCAGATGATGACATAACCGCTTTGATCGTCTCGGCGTCGTTAACCTCCGAGCACATGCGTCTGTTTGGGCCCGAGGAGGTCGGCGCCACACCGATCCGGGCCCCAAAGACAATCACAGACTGAGACACCTCGATCGACGCCTTGGGGTTCACTGTCAAATCCCATACTATGAGAATCTCCTTCACGCCTGAAAAACCCGAAGCAATAAAAAGAATGCTGTGCGACCAGTGGCCCTCAACCCGACGACAAGCAAAAGCGGTCCTCAGCATGGCAGGCAAGTTGTGGAATCTCAGGTACGAAGTACGCGCCGGTCGGTACTTTGCGTGGAGACTCTTGAGAGTGACCGGCCTACGCGACAAGAAAAGTCACAGTAATCTTAACCTAGTGGAGCTCGACCGCGTCCACGAGTAGGCGATATCCCAGAAGCTCCGCCGGGCAGGGAAGACAGTCAACGCGCACTATTATACCGTGATAAAGAGTCCGGCAAATAAGCCAACCCTATCCAACTCTAGCTTCGACGCGGTCGGCAGGTATTGTGTAGAAAATATGGTTACTGGAGATACGATCTTCCACCGAACTTAACGCGGAACTGAGATGGAAAGCAGAACAGCGCGAAACCTGTACCATCATGATCAACCTTCTCGGGCTTTTAGGCATGGTGGTGATGGCTTGGGTAATGTTAGAATTGAGAAGGGACAGACCGGAGTTGGTAGGCGACCCGTTAGGTGTGCGCGGCGACAACGGGCGGCAACCGAGCAACCAGTTTGAGGGAGCTGGCGAGCACGGGGTGGGTGGTGTCAAGCTCGAACCAGCGCGTTACGATGGAAAGCTAGATTGCAGACAAATGGCTCTCGCTGGTCGCCGACCGCTTGTTCTTGGAAGCGGACGAGTACGACGCGTACTCGAACAACGGACACACATTGGTTAAATTGTCGCTGCAAGTTTGGAGCGAAACGGACAAACCACGACGTGCCCGGAAAACTAGCCACGCGCCAAAACGCTCCTGGTACGTACGTTCAGAGGAGGGCGCAACGGCGTACCGCATGAGTTCGCGGCCAACAGCGAGGTACAGAAAGCATTACCACAGACCAGCCAAATTCTATATCTGCCAAAGAACGTCGGGTCCAACGGCGGGCAAATGATCAAGGACGGGGTCGCGATCCCTGCTTGAGATAACAGTCAGCGGCAATTTATGGATACCCTGCATGTGGATTGCGTCAACGTGCGACTCTGACGACACTTCAACCACGCCAACAAGGCACGACAGGGCACCCGACCGTGGTTCCAGTCAACCGTGACAACACCGCACCCACCGCCCGGCTGTTTTGTCATCCCCCACAGTCTCACATTACCGACGGTCGTAAGGCGCACGAAGCCACGAGAACCCACGTTGAAACGATCATACACAAGCTCTCGAAAACATGGATCAATGAGTCATCCTTGCCACCAACCGACAGACTCCAACCGCCTAACCGAGACCACTCCACTTCGTCGAGCTCGTATCGGCAGTACACACTAGGCTTGACACAAGAACCCCCGACGGCGGTTTTGGATGAGTCCGAGAACAAGGTACGTTGCGCAGGACGTTAAAACAGACGATACATCGGCCCTGACAAGGTTACCTCGCGCGAGTCGAAACCATCGTCACCAACACAACGCCAGAACTCGAGGTTTTCGTGGAACTCGGGCACCAGAGTGATACGCCGTCGGGGGTTGGCCGTGCGGTACACGGAGTCAGCCCCGGCTGCGGCGCGTGGCATATTAACCGGAGCCAACAAACGGTGCCCGAACAGACTCCCCGGACGCAGCGCGAACGAGACGTGCGTGAGGAAGCCCGCGAGGTGCGACATCTTCATCGCAGAAGCAGATGCACGAGCCGGAGGCAACTCCGCAAAACGGAAACCCAGCTTGAGGCGGTTGCCGGGCGGCAATACAACCGTCAGGGTCTCTGTGTCGATGATCCAACCCAACACCTCGAGACGCGTTTCCCAACCCGTGGTGTTGTTGGTGGACAAGAGGGGGCGATCAGACACACCGCGCTCGCGCAACAAGCGAAAATGGCCAGACGCCAACGACTGCACCGCCCTCAAGTAACCGCGACCGTCAGCCCACCACTGGAACCCAATAAGAATACCGTCACCGACGTAGTAACGCACGAAGAAGTAACCCCCGGTATTGCTGTCCATACCGGGGACGGGACGACAATTACTGGGGAGCGACACAACCGGAACTCCTCGGGGCGGGACAATTATGACATGCGTGACGGCAGCGGCCCCTTGTCGGGACACGACAACGTCTCAATACCTAGAGTGGATGTGAGAGTGCTCAAGCACGGAACTCATCAAGTTCTAATATCCAGGGCTATTCCAATACCCGAATTGCGACCGCAGACCAACGAAACAATCGGCGCTCCGGCCGGATCAACCACTACTTGCCCAAACTCATTCTTGACGTCCACTCTGTAGTTGACCATCCGAACGCGACGACCGTGTGTCTGCCGCACAAGCAACACTGGTAGGAACACTTTGCCCAGAACGTGGCCACGCTCGCACCGTTGCGCCTAGGAAGCGTCCTTATCGCTGTTAACGGTCGTGCGGCTGCCCGCGCGCGCAAAGGAAATATCGTGAGATATAGGAAGTTTAGGTTTGACGCGTGCTACGATAGAGGTTGCACTTTTTGGCTTCTTTTGTTGCTGAATAATGGGGCTCCTTCATCCGAAATCGTCCGAATGTAATTCTTGTTTAACAATAGGATTTTGTTTTCTTCCTAGTCCATGGGTTTGCTCATCGGACTGCCCTTCCAGTTCACTCAAAACGTTTTCGGGTGTGATATGGAGCTCCAGAAGTGAAGAGCCGCAGAAAAAACATGTCGCACCTCTATCGTAGCATGGGTTGTTTATGGAGGACCACCAACGGCGACACGTGGAGGCCCATAGTATCACAGGCGAAACGAAAATCAAACCCTGGTGTATGCCCGTGCCACGACGTCGGCGCAACCGGTGCCATGGATACCTACCTCATGCGAATCCCCGCCCTGCTCGACGCACACCGGTGCGCTTGGCAACAACACACGCAGCGGTTGACGGACAGCCGAAGCGTTCCTGGCGGCCCCAAACAAACAACGACCAGCAACGAGATTATTATGCGGCGCGAAAAGGGCAGGACAACCGCCGAGATATACGTCAAAACCCCGTGCTACGATGACGCCCAAAGGAGGAACCAACGCTGGCGGCATCAAGATTCGCCGAGCCATTCGACACCACCGACCGCGCCGCAATCACCCGCACATAATGACATGCGTCTACCCCCTCTATCGCAATGCATCAATGCCATGTATCAACTGCATCTACCGTAAAACATGGCAAATAGTTTACTCGCTCTGCCGCTGACCATGCCACACCACCCGCACGCGGTCTACTGGCTAAACCACCGCGGGTACACCCATCTCATCATTCTCCCCGGAAATGACAGATCCTGGAACAAACGTGATATACTCGCGCCCAACGCTGTCATCGCCAGCCAGAGCGTCCACCGCATGCCTCCTCATAATGAGATATATATACAAAGTGTGGATTTGAGTGTTTGGATGCTAGAAGTCACGTCGTACGTATTTAGTGTGGGACGCGTGCTGCGATGGAGGTAGCACTTTTTGGCCTTTTTTTCTGAACGACGATTCTCCTTAACCCAAAATCGTCAGGGTGTCATTTTTGTTTTGCAATATGATTGTTTTGTATACCTAGGTCATGGGTTTTGTAATCGGGTTGCACTTTTGGTTGACTCAAAACCAGTATGTGGGTGAAGTACAGAGCTCTTAAAGTGAGAAGCTTCAGAAAAAAACCGGTGCACCTCTATCGTAGCACGCCTCGTGGATAGAGCAGTAGATGGTAAGGACAGAAAACAGGTACGACTTATGCGAAATATTATTGATTGACGGATCTGTTGGAAGTAGATGCCACGTCATGGGAAGCGTGGTATTCATAGTGGAACGTCAAGCGGCCTATCCTATCCTAAATTTGTATCTGAGAGCCGTCAAGGTGGTGCTTCGTACTTTGTCGCCACTCGCTTCTCACCTCGGTCACTCTGCAGCTTGATATGCTCAAGGTACCCGTTGCTAATAATGAGAGAACTTCCATCTTAGTTCCTGTGAACATGTCTGGACTTACACGAGCTGATAGACTAGACTGCATTCACTGGATGCACACCTTGACAGCAGAAGTCGTAGGCAACTATTTATAGAACCGACTCACGAAGTGAACTCGAAGTTAGGAGCCAGCAGCGCCAAACGTGTTGCGAAATCGGAGATATTTGGTTGACTTGGCCCCCGGAGCTCTACTCTTGTGTAGTACCATGGGTACGTCACCGATTAAACACCGGCTTGCACCAAACATTAGCTGGCCTCCTGGTGGTTCCGACCAGGGCGTAACAAAGTCAGGCGGCTCGTTGTGCGGCCGCTGCACCACCGGTCAGAAGCCGTAGTGCGGCCCCGCACCACCAGCTGAACGCGAGGTGCGGCCGTTACCACAAGGAACGGCCGTCCCCACCCCTCTCCGCCAGCACGAGTCCGTGGTCCGTCCTCAGGTTGAGGAAAACGGGAAGCTTAGACGCCAACAACACCAACACCGAAATAACCTCAAAATTGGTCGCTGAACGCAAACACGATCCCAAAAATGCCAACTAGATCCAAAATGGTTTCGCCTGCGGCGAAAAAGACGACACATTTGGCGTTTTCGCCTAGCGCGAGAGAAAGGGGCCGCACAAACAAAATACCGCCGCCGCAATATGGTGCAGCGCTCCAAATCAGATGTGATACATGCCCCAACCTATCCTCGGCTTGTGATGCACAAAAGCCGAAACTCGCCAAACAATGTGCGCCAGCGCAACATTTCGCCACCTACTTTACGCCCTGGTACCGATATGTATGAAACAGGGCACAGCGTTTAGCGATGTTTGGTCTTGCTTTTCCTTAGCTTCACTTGATAACTTCGCCGGACATTTTCAGGGCTTTCTTCGGTAATGTTTCCGCGGTCTTTGGAAATGCGATGAATCAACCATAACCGAGCTACCAGTGACGAGTAAACAATAGCGAAACCACCATAACAAAGACAACATCACGGGGATTCGAATGGACCCATTTTTGTTTTACCAAGTATTCGTTGCAGTATGGCCACGGTATTGATGCCACGGTATTGATACCAAGTTACATGGAGATTAAACTCTCTACGTGGCGCACTGGTTTTGAAGGAAACAAACAAAAGTCCGGTCAGTTAATCGACCAAGAACAGAATGAGTCAATAGCGCAGTCTAGAACCATAGCGGAGAATACTACAGCGAAATGGACAGGCACAAGCACATCTAGTTAATTGCAAAGCATTGGGAGGCCACTCGCGCAAGCCGCAAAACACCGAGTCTACCCCCCCCCGCATGCAGTGGCGGTGGCGTCTTGAGGGTCTTCATGCCCTTCAATTGGAGGCGTTGCCCACGTCCAGTATCTTCAGACTCAGCACTTCTTGTCATTCCTGGCGAGCTGTTCCTGCACGTGTTTTGTTTCTGGCGAACCAATGGACGGATGTGTACAAGTAGGTAACGTATGTGTCGGGTTAGAAGATGATACACCAAACAAAGCAGTTCGCATTATGAAGAGCGAATCTGTGTTTTTTATACTCGGTGATCGAGACTACGACATAAGGATAATTGGGCTTCGTAATATGCGACGAGGGATTCTTGTTCTTGTTTACAATTCCCACTGATGCATACTCAGCTTGTTTGCCCGCCTGGTCAGTGCATGGCAGGATGGTACGGGTCCAGTAACGGTTCGTAACGTGAAGGAACAACCCGTGAGTGGGTAACCCCGTGGGTACGACATTCAAGTGTACCATGGAACGTTGTCCACGACACGTATATAGTTCTTGCTTTGAACCTCTCTTCACCTCTTTACTGCAAAGTGGTGGCCACGTTCCTGACAGGGTAACGTCGCTGCACACGCGTCGATAACAACAAGCTAGCTTCGAAAAACCACTAATCGTAGGTGCTCCTTTTCAACGCGCCGTGCCCGATTCTCCCGACACCCCTCTCCCGTTTGCACCGGAACCTCCGAAAATCAGCCGATACATAGCCGTTGTGCTGTGTGACGTCTGCAAGCATTGCACACGCAGTTGACGATAGCTTCAAATACCCGCCAGCCAAGGCATCTAGTGGATTTTCCAGTCCCCGCTCCTACCAACGCACGTAATATGCACGAACTATCGAAACCCGAACAGCCGTGATAGTGTAGCGACTGTAAATAAAAATATAAAGTAGGTTAGGGCCGACCGAGAAATGAAACTGGTTGATCCCCTGTAGCAAAGCCCCCTGCGCCACAACCTGGCACAAACACGAGCGTTTCTCAAGGACGGGGCTCAACGTCGGAGGAGATGCCCTGAGCCCAGAGCCTTCACGAAGGGATTCGAAACTTAGAACGTTTCGAAAGACCCTCAAGTATTACTCGTGGGAATGTGTCGACATGCTATTTCTCTAGTTCAACAAACTAGGAATCCCGAGACTGCTCTCAGTCGATGCTAGCCCTGCGTATAGAAATGCGCATCCAAACTGCTTGAATCGAATATAAATGGGTTTGACGAAAGCCTAAGTGTTACCCGTATCGTTGGTGCGATACGTACTTTGTACGTTGTACGACTGGCAGCAGCACACCGAGGGCCCGCATACTACCAAACAGGAAAAAAGAAGAAGAAAAAGAGAAGATAAAAAAGCAACCCAAAAAACG
>JAYJME010002819.1:0-13043 GCA_036873775.1 Costaria costata | reverse complement strand
AGTTGTTGTCCACGGAATACGCACCTATTCACCCCCCAACGAGCCCCCCCCCCCCCATCGATCACGTGGTATGGACGACCACAAAAGCTCAAAGCGAACGGTGGTGGGATTTGCTATATACATACATATCATATGTGGTATTTACACCCACGCAGGTCCAACACAACAAGAAGACATGGATCGCATCATGAGACCACGCGCTTGCAAGACCAGTTTCGGGGAACGTTCCTTGAGCATCCCATAACGTCTTGTGTTGGAGGGAAGGTGTTGAGAAGACCACAAGTGCTACGGTAGATTTGCACCGAGCGTTTTCCGGGGCTCCTCACTTGACGAGCCTTACGTACTGTAAGTACATCCCCAACAGCCTGGCTTTGATAAACAAACGTACACTCAAAAACCCGATGAATCACCTGATGGACGCTGAAGCCAAACACCACGAATAAAAAACATCCCGACTGTTGTAATGGTTAGTTCCTCCCTTGAGGGGCCGTGTCAGTCAGCAGCAGCTTCGCGAAAACGTGATATATTGTCATCACCCCAATCGAAGCAAGACTCAGATCCCGAACGTTTATCATTTTTAGGATGTTATTAAGATATTATCTATTGTACACTGCAACAACCGCCATTAAGAGACGGGGTGTCTGTACAAGTCACAGCTTCCCGAAGAGCGGGACCCACGAGTCTAGATATATAGGTCAAACAAGGCACAAAAACACGATCGTCCACCCGGGACCTCATCCAGCCTTCACACCGTGCCCGTCCCGGCTTGGGCGGCAACCATGTCAATCTCTGTCACGTGTGAACGCTTCATCCTGTGCGACCTTACATTTGATACCATACCATGGACAGAATGTTCGGTGAAGCGATTTCGATCATGCAGCCGGCGCTTATCTGCAGGCATGCCTTCTCGCATTGCCACTCTTATCGGGACGCTCGGGCTCCTGTAAAAGTGCGCAAGCCCCCGCGAGACGAAGTGCAAGCCATGTTCGACACGGAACGTGCGGCCCTTGAGCACGGGATGGTCACAGTATTGTGCTACCGCGGTACGGCTGAACAAACAAGGGCTGCCAAAGGTATACACTCCGTCGATGCGCTCGACCTTCAGCTCTGTGACTAGTCTCGCGGCGGTGATAATGGCCATGGCCCCGCCGAGCGAGTGTCCTGCAATCCACACATTGCGCGCATGCTGCTGCTGCTGCTGTTGAAAATCGACGTATGCTCTGATCTTGGGCCAAAGGCTGTCCTGGGCATTGAAGAACCCGCCGTGGACCTTGCCCGCCGGAGCTCCAGCCTTGTTGCAAATTGGAAATGGCTTAGAACCGAGCGTCAAGGTTTGGCGCCAATTGACCCAGGACACCGTCCCCCGGAAGACCAAGTATATGTCGCTTATTGTCCGCACGATGAGAGCCGCATGGTCGGCTGTCGTATTGCCCCCGGAGCTGTGGAAAAAGCCGATATCGAGGTTGTCGTCGACTATCCATTCTCTGCACTTGTTAGCCGCCCATCGTTTCTTGTTGCTGCTATCCAAGTCGGAGATCTCGTACACAAAGTGGGATAGGTGCGCCAGGATAGCCGCCATCTTCCACTTGAAGGTGACCCCTGCACGGTACACACATCATAGAAACGGCGTGGCGGGTATCACACCGCATAAAGGAAATGGCGGAAGGTCATTCGGCAGTGTTGGGTGCTGAACAAAGGCTCCTTCCTAATGTTTCGAACGTCTAGTACTCTACGGACGCGCAAAAATTGGTCTTCGAGAGTGACGCCATCGTCAGTCGACTATCTACCTCAGAGGAAGAGATTTCGTTTTCGTGGCTCTCGTTCCGTCGCATCACCGTTCTGGATGTAAAGCCATGCTCAACAACCAAGTCCGGCGGCAGGTCAAGACGCAGCGCACGGATGCCTTTCTCGAGCAATACGGGTCATCATGTGCTGGCCGATGTATCAGGTGGTTTGGGGAAAGATATAACATCGAACGCGTGGAATGCAAACTAAGCTGCTTGCCGAGTGTACTATCAATAGTGTGACATAAGTACGAGACGAAGGTACGAATTGATCACCCCGCCGTACGAGTAGAGTACCTGCATCGGGCGGATTCACGCAGATATATCGACGTGTGCTTGAGGCATGGATGGACGGCTAACGTCCTTCCACCAAAACGCGTGCGAATTGCAAACATCATGCAAGCGCTCATCCGAACTCATGTGTGACGCGTGACACTGGTTTCAAGGCTGACGAACGCCAAGCTTCCGCTGCATCACGTCCAGGTTTACAACAGTATGCGTGTTTGCTAAAATTTAGAGGTTTAGACCTAGAGTTGACACGGGACAAACGTCAGTAAACTCATGTACCAATGGTAATTCGATGTATCATGCTGTGATTACGTACATCGTACACGAACTTGTGGAGTACAGGGGAAGAACTATCTGCGTATATGCGATCCTACCGCAATCCAGTGAGCTGCAATGTTGAGGTTGGTGGTTCTGGTGGCTCTCGACCAGTCTTCACCGATCACCAGCGATCAGTACCGTACTACAGCAGCCCCAACGGCACACCAGACATCAAGTACTAACAGAAAAAGAGACTGTATGATCCAAAACAAATAAAACAAGGGTACGTGCACATTCTATAGTCACTCAGTACTGCCGGAGTTTTAGCTCACCTTGGAACACCTCCAGCCTCGGGTGTTGAAGGGCCAGCCTGCGATCCCCCTCGCAACGGAGCTGTCGCGACACCTTCCTCAGAATTGTGGCAACTCGTGTTTCCTCCGTGTTCCTGGGCACAACTATACCATCTACCGATCGTTTCCAACAGCAGAGACCAGCAAGACGACGGCTGCCCCGGCGAGTGCCCCTCGACACCCGGTGTTCCACAACGATAAGACCGCAGAGGCCCCTCAGTTGGAAGCAATCATCCTCGGTTTCGCTCAGACGAGATAACAAGCTCTCGGCTTCAAAGAGAACGTTGGCAAGATTGTAGTCGCACGCGTTGCACAAGGCCTGGTTGACGTTGTTGCAGCCTCCCCTGCCCAGGTCGAGTTGGTACTGGCCGATGAAGAGCTTCGCTTCCTCCAGCCAAGTCATCTGAACGCGAAGAACCAATCGACGCATGGATCGGCCCGAGTGTGGAGTAGGGATTACGCATTAACTGCCGACCACAGATCGACCGCATGCCCGAACAAATGGCAAGCATGATAATACTGTAGACACGCGGACAACTAACAGTTATTGAATTTGAAGATGAAATATCTGGTTTTCACATGCTTCCTGGCAACCCAGGGCGCGGTTAGGTGTAACTCTCGGTAGCACCCATGCGACGTACGTGCGAGAGGCAGGGGGGAAGATAATAGGTCCTTATATTACACACTCGCGAGACCGGGTAGACCACCTGTTGGTATACTGCGGTAGGGGACGCTCGTGCAATGTTCAGGGTGGCTTTGTGGTGGGATCGCTACATCGCTCCGCAGAAGCAGGGCCGAGGAAAACATCCGTTTGCGATGTGTCGTAATGAGTAGAATTCACACTGCGTCTAACAGTTGGCGTATGTGTGATCAGCTTGCCAAATCACTCGCAGTGTTTAGCACCGCCCTCGAACTAACTCGCCGACCTTCGAAAGACAATTGCGGAATTATTTAGCTCTAATTCAACGCTATATAATGTATATATTGACAGCGTAGCGGTCAAGCCATCCGAGCTTGGTAAGTACGAACACACTATTACGGGGGGGCATAGTTAATAGAACATACTGTAGACACAATAGGACCTACTGTAGACACCAAAACCTATATATTTCCCTATTTGTGCTAACAATATTGGGTCCATAGTTAATAGGACCTACTGTAGACACAATATATCCTACTGTAGACACCAAAACCTATATATTTAACTATTTTTGCTAACAATACTTGGTCTTATTTATTATGGTCCCTCGTAATGGTGATTCCACTGGTCTGGTACCAGAAAGGTGTGATGTCTTCAAAAGGTTCGGCTCGCGAGAGGCGCGAAACTGGAGTAGACGAAGGCTTTTTAATTGAGCATTGAATTTCAATATATGATGCGGCAGAATGACGTCGACCTAATGGCCTCTATTTTGCAAATTATTGTCGATTTTATGAGGAACAACATCCGATCGGAATCCAGGGCCACTGAGGACAGTGCTACTGTCAGGAGGGGCTGTACTTACTGCTGTACAGGAGAGCCATCCTTGGGTCTATGAGGGCAACGCTGCCGCCGGGATGAGCCAAGGGAAGGCTGTACCCACCGCTGCTGTGCGAGAGGCTGGCAGAGACCCGATATTGCGAGAAGAAATCACGCCGACTCTACAAGGTCTGGGACGCGGAGAAGCTGCTGTTTCAGCCGAGGTTCGCCCGGAAAGGGCTCAGTCAGACGCGCCAGGGATAGCTGAAGAGAGGGGTCCATACATCGACGGTAAGGTTGGTGTTGGTTTTGGCCTTCCCTCCTCTCGCCATATCGGTTTCAAGCACCTAGTTCGACCGACGTTCAGTGGACTGAAAGCAGATGTCAACGCCTGGATAAAAACCTGGAATGGATTGTGTCGAGGCCCATAACCTACTGGAATGAATCGTGTTGAGGCTCTTGTCTCTATGGAGAGATATGGCAGAGGTGGCACCGAAGTGTCTGTAAATATCACTTGCGAAGCAGAAGAGAAGGCATCGTTTGTAAAGGCGCTTATTATGTGGCCATACGAAAAGAAGAGAAGAGAAGAGAAAGTAGGAAAAGACAGGAGAACTGAGGAGGAGTCAGGAGAAAACAGGAGTGACCAGGAGTGATCGAGGTAGGCGTGGCCGTCACCCAATCGTTACGGAACAACGCCCATGCTACGGGGAGATGTACGCTACGGGTTGTCGTACTGGCCAACGGTCCGTCAATCTTATTTGTACCGTTCTATGCAACGTCCCCGTAACGTTCTATCTAACGTTCCTTTACACATATGGTGATAAAGCTAGTTTCAACTTGAATATGCAATACACCGATGGAAAGTAACAAACCTAGTTTCCCCGCATATCGTATTTATCCGAATCTAGACTAAGATCCTTATTGTAGTATACTCAGGGTAGTGTCTACGAAACAACTAGATACCAGTGATAGTGGGCTGCAGAGTTCATATTCCCATACAAGAGACGCTCGCATCCATGCTAAATCTGCAGGCTTGTTTACATGTGAGCCTTTTTCTGCATCTTCCCAGTACGCTCCAGTAGGGGAGTTGGACAAAACAATCGAGGTAACCGTTGCAGGGGGGTGCAGCTCAGACATTATACAGAGGCATACGCTGGCCTGGAATTTCCTGTCAAGGGATCTCAAGAGAAAAAAAGGATAATAGTATACTACATCGGCGTACTCGTACCTCGTCGGGGAAGCGTGGGACGCTCGTGGTACAACCCCTAGACAGATGGGGCCAAAACGTCTTAACAACTTTATCATGCCGTCGGGGTGCGACCCTCTTGAGGAGATGGGTAGGATCGAGGGTTTTGCCGCGGAGATTTAGAATGATGGTATGAGTATCGGCGGCACCTTCAGATACATATCTCGATCGGTGCTCTCCCTGCCGATTACAAGAGACAGACCCGAAACCTGGTATTTCACGAAAGCATCGGCCGTGACGAGACTATCAAGGCTGTTCGAAAGCGGCATCACCGACGTTCTGGAAACAAGAAAAAGGGACCGAACGTGGGCCATGTGATGTAAGCCGGCGACGGTCCTGGCGTGGAGGCCGCGGGAAAAGTGGAGCCGGACAAAGGGGAAGGCACGGTCGGGGCGGTGGAGGCACCACCGAGGAGAGTGGTGGCTCGGCCACCACCACCGATGGCAATGGCAGAATCGCCAAAGCCGCCGAGGGTATTACCCACACGGGTCGGTGTTGCAGGTGTGGCAAGCAAGGTCATAGGGGCGGCGAATGCACGACGAAGATGTGCAGCCGATGAAACGGAAGGGGGTACGCTGCTGATGTTTGCCTGATGGCGAAGAAACATAATGGTCTAGCGGTGACACGCGAAGTTGGAGCGAGAGCCGACGACGATGATGATGGTATGGTCCAGGCTTCATATTGCAAGGCCGTGCGTAGAGGCACACACGTATGGCGATGTAGGAAGCAGGGGTGGGATGGGGAGCCAAAGTTTCAGGTGGGAGACAAAGCCTGGATATGCATGTCTACCCACATAGCGCCCTCGGCAGACAGCATGATCAACTACAGAAATTGTAGAGGCTGCAACGATAGAGGTAAACTGTTTTTTTCTGAGGCTCCTCACTTTAGGAGCTCTGTACTTCACCCGCAAACTGATTTTGAGTCAACCGAAGTGCAACCCGATCCCAAACTCCATGACCTAAGAATAAAAAACAATCAACTTGGAAAACAAGAAAGACACCCTGCCGAGTTCGGGTTAAGGAGCTCCATCATTCAGAAACAAAAAAGCCCAAAAACTTCTGCCTCTATCGTAGCACGCGTCTGTAGCTTTACACTGCGCATCGCCGACGGAACAACTCGCTCAATCGAGGGATACGGGGATATCTATTTTCGGTCCGGAAAGTATCTTGTGGGCGTGTTGCTGATTAACGGCGCGCACGTGTCGGTCCTCCGTTACCACATATTTCCCCGCCCACTCTCACCAATACCGGCCATGTCTTCGATGGCCACGCCACGGGGTTCATTGGGGTCATTGTCAGACTGATGTCACAGCGCTCGATCGTATTTCCGTTGAGTCGGACGCTGTACAATCTTTACGGTTACAGGGTCGACAGCAGTAGTGGGGAAGGGGCCTGTGCTGTACTCGCCCCGGGGCCAACCGCCCAACCATCCTGCAACCAACACCAACGACTTGCACTGCGCTGCTGGATTCTCCCACGAGGTTTTCTCTCCGCAAGACCCCGCGGAGCAGCAGCAAGTAACTGATCTCGAGAGGGGAAACTGCGAGAGTGCAAGGAGTGTTCCATGCCGAAGGGCCTTTGCAAGGCCACCAAGCAATCCACGCACACGCGATCAGTTTAGAAACCCGGGAGGGGTGTTTCCGGATTCGCGAGGCGACGCAGGCTACGGTAGGGGTACAGCTGTTTGTCTCCGGGGGCTCCTCGTAAAAGGAGCCAGGTGTCTCACCCAAACCCTGTCTTATACACGCTTAATCCGATGCATAACCCCATGGTGGATGGCCTATGCATAAAACGAATGCTATGGTTGGGATGCCAACGACATTGGGCAGTTCCTCACTAGACGATCCCCGTCGGTTGGAAATCGTTTGGTCAAACACTGCTACCTCTACCGTAGCACACGTCTGGCAGGATGGTGGTGGAGTCTATCGGGAGGAACCGAAACGACGAGGTTTCACAGTATACGTGGGTGTCGTTTCTGCGACGCAAGTGGGACGCAGCGGAATTATTCGAGCCGTTTCTCGCGGGTTCTCGCGCGGTCGATGTCCCTTTGAATGTGGTAGTCATTCGATCAGATGGTGGTGGTGAATTTCGTGGGGGGAAATTTCAAGCAGGACTTAACAGCAGCCGACAGTCCCCAACTCCATGGGGTAGCAGAGCTCGCGTTCGATTGGACTGAGATGGCCGCAATGGCGAGCCAGATCCAGGATTCTACGCTTTTTCCCAACGCAAACCTGCGTGCAATGGCGTCGTTCTCTCGTCGACCTCGATCCGACGTGACGTGGGCGTTTGATTTGGGCGCCTTCCTTCTTACGTGAGCGTGCACAGGCACCTTCCACCGACAATGCCGGCGACGGGGCAGCCGAGACGATTCGTTGGTCTCTAGGGTCCGAGGTGGACGACCCCTCGAGTCCAGCAGAGCGGACCGATAGCGACCCCAGCGCTGCATCAACCGTCGACACCGACCAATGGGACGATAGGGACACCCCCGCGGTGCTGTCCGACAGGGCGGCGCAAGAGCTCAGCAACTGGAGACTACTCCCTGCAACAATACGGGACCGAACCCGAGGCCAGCCAATGTCTAGAGGGGGGACAACCTACTGAGCACCTGCTACACATGGAC
This sequence comes from Costaria costata, assembly GCA_036873775.1. Taxonomy (NCBI): domain Eukaryota; class Phaeophyceae; order Laminariales; family Agaraceae; genus Costaria; species Costaria costata. Next base: position 5,042 of record JAYJME010002819.1, on the reverse strand, counting down.
CCTGGGATCACGGGCACACTGCTTACGGCAGAGCAAGAGTCGTCACAGTTTGGGAGTATATAGAGGAGTACATCCTCGACCACGGGTGACGCAATGGCCATGATGGCCGGACGGCCTGATGAGAACAATGGGAACATAGGCGTGCGCCTGCCGAGTGGATTCCCAGCAGACGTGGAATCGGCCCCGCAGTCCGCAGCCGACGTAGAAAGTTTGATATGCAAACGGTGTGGCACGAGGCCATTCAAGTTGGGTAGGACGGTTACAATATGACCGGAGTGTTCGAAGCAGCAACTCCGCCGCAAGGACAGAAAGCAATAGGCATGCAGTGGGGTGTTTACCTGCAAGACGATTAAGGACGGACTGATCGTGTAGATAACGACTAGACGTGCGACAAAGGGGTTAACCATGTGCTAGGTGTGGACTATGTTCAAACGTTTATACCAACTCCCTCGTCAGCATCAGTCAAAATGCCTGGCCGTTGTGGCAAAGGAGAAGGGCCTCCATATATTTCATTTAAACGTCGAGCAAGCTATTTATCGCGCGAACCCCGACCATGAAGTATAGATGAAGCTACCCGGTGGGTGGTGGTGTGATGACATGTCAGGCTAGACCGTTCGCTCGAACCGATCAATGTATGGCCTGAAGCAAAGCGGACGGCATTGGGCGGGTTTACTGGGAGAGACCGTGGTTAAGAGGACGGTATGGAGCAGTGCAGGACTGATCCGCGTGTGTGTCGCAAGGTTGTCGAAGGTAAAGTACAGTAGAACTGATGATGGCTTTTCATGCAGATGCCATCGTGATTTCAGGCTGGGACGATATCCAAATAATACACGCAGATAATTCCATGCCGCGCTTGTGACGAAATCCCGAACGAATAATCTCGAAGAATTGACTTGACACACGGGTTGCACGTTCAAGCCCAACTGGGAATTGGGGACATTGGACATCACGCAACAGGCGTTCATTGAAATAATGTTGAATCGGTTTGGCGTGAAGTTATCGTGCCACATCCCCGCGACCCCCGGTGTGGAATTACACCCAAGAGAGGAGGGCGAACCGAGAGGAGAGTGGCCGTACAGGGAGGCTGTGGGCAGCTGGATGTGGGCGTGTGGCGTCGACCATGACGAGGTTGGACATCCCGAACGGTGTTTGTGCTGTGGCGCATCCCTATCACAATCCCAGTGACAAGCACTTTAAGGCAGTTCGGAAGAGCATGGCACACCTTAACGGGACCAGGGGTGTGATAGTGACGTTTGTGAGGGGTTCGAGATTGTACTTGACTGCGTATAGTGATGCGAACTACGCCGACAAGTCTGACGACAGGCGTTCAGTATCGGGGGCAGTTATTAGATTGGGGGGTGCGGCCGTAAGTTTAGCAAGTAGCTCGGAGAGGGTGCATAAGGATGCTGATAACTGAAGAAGAGTACGTAGTCGTAACTGACAGGGTGAAAGAGGGTCTCTGTTCACAGGCGCGGTATTGCCGTTTGTATGTACAGCACTAAACGGGTCCTCATTTGAGAAGGGGCTTTTGGTTGCTGTGGGTGCTGCCGATGGTTGTACTGCAAGAACCAAGGCAGCAATTCACACGCCGCTCGTGTCCGATGGTTCCTTGATTGTTACTTCGGTGCCCGCGCCGCCACTGCCGCCCTTCGGTCTGACGTGCAACACACACTGTACAATGCTGCTACAGCACCGGCTGCCCCGTTTTAAGAGCTTCCGAGTTCCGAGGATCGGTAGTTGAAAGCGGCAGAGATAGGAGCATGCGGGCGTCAAGAGCGGTTAAAACACTTGTTGTCCCGCCTACTAGTACACAATATCTGGTACCTGGTAAACTATGTAATGCCCACCACAGATGGGAGCAATGTATAGCTAAGAGCGCCTGTTTCGGCGTGACACGGTTTACCTCGGTGTTCTGGCTCTGTAGTAATATACGACCGTCCAACCTAACAAAACTGAACAGTACACGTACACACCCACCCACACGTACTGGCGAGTTAGGTCAAAACGACGCAAATAATGCCGTTCACTGATGTGCACGACATATTCGACACAGCATCATGAGGAGAACGATTAATTTTCTTTCGGGTTGATACTATGGATACGAACTTTCATATAATTACGCCCCTCTAGAAAGCTCACTACTCTGTCGCACTCTTGCAGTAGTACTGCAACATATTCCTAACTCTAGTTTCAAGGGGTTTGCGTTCAGTTCATGACTCGAGTTCTAACGATATCCTAATGAGGTTATGGGGGGCAACACGCACGCGAGCAGTCCCTAATAGGACGAGGCCCGGCGCGGCCAAGTAGTCCAACGGTGAACCAGCAAGGGGGCTCGGCTGTCAGAGACGTCTGTGTATAGCAGCAGGACTGGCCGGTGGTATCTTGCGGGCAGGAGAGACGTCATGTGAGAAGTAAGTGTTGTACGGTACATACGACGAAATACCGCAGGTGACGTAACGCCTACTCTAAGTGATATTCCTCCTACTATTAGAGTCACCGTTCAAATGACAAACGAAATGTATGTTCCTTCTACTACTGTTTTTGTAATAGAGTCACCGTTCAAAAAGGCAAACGTAGCATATCATATACCAGCATATCATACCAATATATATCATATACCTATATAATATATCTATGTACCAAATGGGTTTTTGAGGGGCTTCGACATTTGTTTCTCTTCACCCGAGGGTCTTTTCTCGTGTTCTCGGCGGCAGGGCACGCAGCTGTGTGTGCGTGTGAGCGTATGTATGTGTGAACATTCAGAAGACAAGCAGGACGATTTCAACCAATACTCCCTCGGAATTTCAAAAGCACCCGCGCAGTACGAGTACAGCAACTGTAGCAGCGGCACAACACAAACGAACCTCGCATAGGCTCATAAATATTAGCATTCCTTTGCACCCCCTTGTTAACTTGCGACAACCCCGGGATGCCAAGTAAACAACATCCAGAAGGAGAACCTTGTATGAGCATACATAGGGCGTCGGGGGCCCTAAGATCCCTTATATGGCGACGTCCCTTCACAATTATGGCCCGGTTGAGAGACCGAGGCTAGGTCGCCTAAAGTGGACGTGTGGTCGTTTCAAGCGACAAAACGTGTCATAAAATGGGCCCAAACGACGTCATATTGAAGAGGGGGCGAAAGGGGAGCACGAGGGGGGTAGGTTCCTCCGCTGAGTGTAGATGTACAATGCCCTGTGATCGGGGGGCAATCAATACACAGCATAGCAGTGAGGACAACAAGAAGAATGAGGCGTGGTTGAAGCATTGACATCATTTCTTCCGGGGTGCCCAATGCCTTCTCCCTCCAGCTCTGTAAATTGTAAGTTACAGCCGCCATGATGGCGATGATGACAATCCATGTACATAAGTGCTCCGCCGCATCCTGCGCGGCAACGTTAACCAAGGAAGGGATTGGCGAGGTGCTGGCGTCTTGTCGGAGGTTGCGTATGCTAGCCCCGCAGCACAAAGCCCTGTGGCCCGCCGCAGGAGATGCAGCAATACAGCAGTCAGCAGTAGTACGCCCATCTGACACTTGAGACGCTTGGGAAGCAAATATTTCGTTCTTGTAGCGATCTAGGTGGCGTTGTTAGAGGGGGAGACACTAGTGAGGCGGCCCATTTGAAGGGACCTGGTGTCCCTTATTGAGATTTGCGCCAACTATAAGGGACCTGGGAAAGTAAAAAAACAGCGCGAAGAAACTTGATAGTAGGCCCTTGCCTTTAACCCCTTGAGAGCCGGAAACAGTTTTTGGGGACAATTTAAACTACTTGGAAATAGTGTGGGATCATGTTTCCGGTGGTCCAAGGGTTAACCCTTTGACTACCCAAAAAATTATCCCACACTATTTCCAAGTAGTTTTGTCCCCAAAAGCCGTTTCCGGCTCTAAAGGGGTTAAGGCATGCCTGAAAAATTGCCTGAACTACATACTTTTCTGACACAGGCGTGCCTGAACTACTGTTGTTTTCGTGTCTATCTTGCCTATACCTTTCGCCAGGCACGTGTCAGGCACGCCTAAAGGCAAACGTTCAGGCACTTAAAAAATAACGCCGTTAGTCCGGAACTCCCAAAATCAGGGGAAAGGGGATGTAAAATGTGGGGGGTCTGTGCATGCCTGAAAAAATGCCTGAACTACCTTTTCTGAAACATGTGTGCCTGAACCACTATGTTCGTGCCTATCTTTTGTCCAGGCAAATGTGTAAGGCATTTTTCCCCCTGCTTTCAGGCATTTCACCCCTTGAAACAAAATATCTTGAAATTAGTATAGAATATAAGGTTTCAGGGAAATTGCCTGAAATAGATAGGCACGTTTATGGCACATTCAGGCAATCAGGCATATATGCCTATCTACATGCCTACCACAAAGAAATAGCCTACGGCGGGCCTATCTCCACGTGCCTGAAAGCGCCTGCGGTGTGCCCTTTAGAGCCGGAAACGGTTTTGGAGACAAAACTACGACTTGGAAATAGTGTGGGATGCTTATTTGGGGTAGTAAAAGGGTTAAGGCGCGTTGAGGCAATAAGGCATATGCCCATCCTATCCGATTTGTTTTCGCCTGCAGCGTGTCTATCTACACGTACGTGCCTGAAGGCGCCTTCGGCATGCCTTAACCCCTTTAGAGCCGGAAACGTTTTTTGGGGACAAAAATACTTGATAATAGGGTGGGATACTTTTTGGGGTAGTAAAAGGGCCAGGTTTACTTGCGGCGGGGTTATATGTCACGTACTCGTACAAGAACTGAGTACGCGTATATATTACTGCTGTACTACCAGGTATAACAGAATAAACTGACATCATAGTTAACGCTGGGTGACGCGAACAATGAGAAAATAAACATTCATGTAAAGGTTAAAGAATATCGGTGACCTAGCAAATAACACATTATGATCAGTTGGCGCGCAGGTAGTGCTTTGGCCCGTTTCAACTATTATATATTATTGTTGCGTCGCGTGCTACGATAGAGGTTGTTTTGAGTGATCAACTTTGAAGATCATGCTGCACATTGTCAGATGGCAAGCATAATAATAATAATAATAATAATA
>JAYJME010002818.1:0-13044 GCA_036873775.1 Costaria costata | reverse complement strand
GCGGGGGGCCCGGGGGGCTGGTACCTGCTTTGATTTGCTGTTCCAATGCCGTTTCATGGTGATGATGATGATGATGCTCTCACGTTTATATCACCTTCCTGAAAGCAAGCCGTGGCAGACAATCGTCCCGATGGAAGAAACCACGTTTAGTACCAGTGTCCCGATACGAACTAATTTGCGTACCGCAGTACCGGTACGCAAAGGGGACGATCGTACGGGCTGTGGTACCTGCCATCCCATATCCCTTCCATGGTATGCTTTCGTATCATACGTACACCCAAAGAATTAACGATGAAAAGAAACGCCCCCCTACGAATAAGAACTGTTACAGGAGTATCATAGAACAAGCTTAACATCAAGGGAAGGAACATATAAAACTACTTGCAGTACTGGTATACCTCGTGCATATATTATATACATGGTATAATATATATACTGGTACGAAGTATATACAATATAATATTGAACATATACAAAGTATATAGAATATACAGAATATATACGAAGTATATACTGTAGAATATACATAATACATACGACGTATATATACATGTATTAATATCGTGGGTAAGCACTATTCGTCGCGAGAAAATGCAAGGCGCGCACCGAAGTGGGGGAGGGGGGAGAAGAGCCTGCTGTGTGACCCCGCATCTAAGTTACGACTATCAATAACAGGGAGGGAGGAAAGAAAGGCGACGATAATGCACGGGATGACAGAAACAGAAATGTCCTATTTCAATATTGACAAGGTGGCGGATTACTTATGCAGATATGCACCAAGTACAGTGAGGTTGTTACGGGAGATAAATTATATAACGTACGGGTAATTACGGATTTTCAGCATTTGGAGCAACGTGTCATGCTCGAAGTATTTTAGTATAAGTTGCCACAAACGTCAAATGCATACCCTCCTCGTATTCACCTCAAGCGAGGAGAAGAGGCGCTTGGTCACTTAAATGTATAGATCCCATTCCATTTATTATGTTTGCACTTGTACACCACAAGCGACCTCCATGATGCTGTGATAGTGACTCAGATCCGAGGGCGCAAATCAGGCTCTTCTCCCCCCTCCCCACTACGGTACGTGCATTTATTATTTTCGCGCAGACTGTTCAGCATTACCACTCCGCGTCGATTTGCATCGAATGTTTGCGAACTTCCGCTTTCGCGCTTTCGACATGGTCTGAAAAACAAACTCACTCCATGGACCCAAACCCACATAATCGACGTTCGTAGTGTACGAGGCTAACTGCTTGACCACCGGGGACGCCGGCTGATATCATTCGTCGTACTAAATGGGAAAACGTTGGCACCGTATTCATGTCATTCGCTGCTCCGAATCGCGCGCGACCAATCACATTCGTTGTTCTCCGTCGCGACCAACCACAGAAAGGAGGCACTTCGAACTTACGCGGGAACTTGCTGACACACCCAATGGTTTGGGGGATGCGGAGCGAGGTGCACTACTTTGACAAGACTCCCTCAGAGTGAGACGTACGATGGAACTTACGTTGTTGCTTGTGGCCGTTGGAAGCGTAAAAAAAAGACCACGGCTGCCGGTTTTCAAACTATTTGATCATGTTAGGAGCGAGCTGGAGCACCGAGAGTACCGTGTAAACGACGCTGTGTATGACCCCCCCCCCTCCGTTGGGACGGACTTCAATCTCTGGTAGAGGTTAAACGCCAAGTGGCGCTTCTATGTCCAGAATTAACTCGACGAGACCTCCCCAAAGACGCCAGTTTCGTTGTTGGGACGCCAGTTTGGTAGTAAACTGGGCCGGAACCCAAACTGGCGTCCCAACAACGGCATGCGGTTCGATTTTAGAGTTTCAGATTTTGGTCCGATCGATTTTTCAGCGACCTAGTTCAAAAATCGAAGCAGTCTTCTTACGCGAAATCAGATAGATTTGCCGTTGAGATTTAAGCAAACGCCGACCAACTGTTTCGGTGTGGCGCCTCGAAGAGACACGCCGAGTGCGCTGGACTGGGCGTCTGACCCAACCAAGCGTCCGAGCCCACGCTGACGCCTCTAGTCTCGCGGCGAAGAGACGTGCCGAATGCGCTCGGCCTGTCTTCTTGTTTTTTTGTATTTTGACACAAGCAAGCATTCGAGCCCAGCACGCTGACTGACTGTTGTACTACTGCTGCTGCTGCTACTGCTGCTGTTGCTGTAACATACGAGTACGTATCCACGGAGAGGCGCCCGCTGGGTGCGCTTCTCCTGGTCCCTAGGCGCGGTCACACGCCAGCCGACTGTAGTCTGGCGGCGGAGATACGCGCCGACCGCCGACTGCGCATTAGGCGCGAAGCAACGTCGCTACAGCCGTGTCGCCTTCCGTTTCATACATCGTGCTGCTGCTTTTTGCTTGCGTGGATATCATCTTGAATTTAGAGACCATGCCTTTTTTCGATCTCAAAATCCGATGACCCCAGGGAGTCGGATTTTGGGCCAAAATCTGATGAGTTGAACCATCGGATTCTCAAATCAGATGTTTGCCGCCGGTCGGATTTTGCATAATCGGACCGCATAAGAAAGTTCTTTCGTTTTTGAGATCGAAGATTCAAATCCGAAGCTCAAAAAAGGACAGCGTAGGAAACGGCCTGAAGGTGTCCAGTATTTATCGAAAATACGAATTGGGTAGTTTCCAATTTGACGACCCCCGCCAAAACTATTTGCTTTGAGGGTCAGGTATGTCATTAAAGCATCATAAGAGTACATATAAATGAACGTTAGCGTCCCTTTGAAGTACGTTTTGAAGTACCTTTGAAAGTACGTTTAAAAGTTCCTTTAAATTACCTTTGAAGCACCTTGTACCTTGGAGGTACCGTTGATGTACCCCCCCCCCTGCGGTCCCGTGACTCCAGGGCGCGCCAAACCCTAGCAGCTGTACGTGTAGTCTAGGGGTTCAAGATTAGTTACTACCCTACCAGAGGTGCCCTGTATATAGCAATATTAATTCCCGGCACGCCATTAACCACCCCTCGCGCCCCTCCCCCACCACCTCCTTTTATATGACACACCCAATGCTCGGCTTGCTGCAGCTACCCGACGGTTGGCCGATGGGAGGGGGACGGTCTAAACGCAACCATCAGTGCTAAGGCGGCAGGGAACATCCTGACGCAATACGGCCATGCGTTATTGAACGAGGTACGGTTACCTGGCATGAACCTATCGAGCGGAAGCCGGCCAGACTGATGCTGGTCAGGACGTGAGCGACCCGCCGTCGGCAGCACGCTCGCATATACGTGTACGAAGTAGATGTAGTGACCCAAACGACGATCTTTTTCGTAAAAGCAACCGTTTGCAAGCAGCGTGAGCATCCAGCAGTACGGGCAGGAACCTGTTGCGGCCGTGCCGCAGGACTCCTTGGATTGTAACTCAGACACGAACTTGTAACGCCCACCAGTTTGGCAGTGGCCGTTGCTGTAATTGTCACTTTGGTAGCGTCGGTTTCCACCTCTCACGTCCCAAAAAGGTCGATAGTTCGAGTGCGTGGATCCTACTGACTACACGCCAGAACATAGAGGCAACGTGGGGCGAAGATTGATGACTGGACACGCCCGGCAGTAGATGTGCTGATTAGCAAGGCTGACGGTGGTTTCGTTCGACCTGGCACTTGTGTAGGGTAATATAACAACGATAGTGAGTTGGTGAACGGTTGCTATAATACCGAGGATGTTGTCAGGGTTCCGCCGATACATGCAGGGTGACGGATGCAGTCGCACTTTCGAAAGGCCACCAACAAAGTCATGGGGACATACATCACCCCCCCGCGCCGCCACCGCCGCCGCCGCCGCCGCCGCCGCCGCCGCCGCTGTGCGTGCCATTTGCTGACCTCAAGGGTAGAACGCCCAGCCAACGCAGGTCCGGTAGGTTTCGGGATGATCAAGTGATCGTGGACTCGAGCCCACGGTACAGTGTTAACCCCCTAGCGCCTTACCGACTAAAAATGGTCCGTCCTGGCGCCAAATTCGTCATGGTTCTTCGGGATCCTACAGACAGGTATTTATACTGTATGGCGCTTGTGTCCAGGCATCTGCTTCAGAAAGCTGCCTTAACCCTTTCACCACCCCAAAAAGTATCCCACACTATTTCCATGTAGTTTTATCCCCAAAAACCGTTTCCGGCTCTGAAGGGGTTAATTATGTGGGAACAGTGTCTTGCCCACTACCTACTGCTGTAGTCAATCCCTCTGCTGGCGTGAAACAAGATAATCGAGTTGGAAAACGGGCCGTCTGGTAGTTGTGGCGCAGGTTTCCATTTTGTCTTCAGGAAGGTTTGTCGTAGGCACGACCAAACACGAGTTGCTTCGTTTGTTAGCAACGTTAGTGGAGAAGTCATGATCAACGGGCCTGATTCTACCACAAACAACATAACGTTGGCGAATCTCACGAGGTATTGAACCAAATTTGGTGCTTCGTATATTGCTGCCACCGGTTGTATTCCGCAAACAATGGAACCGCATTGTGGGACAGCAAACGTTTCACGCAAGGAAAAACGGGGCGGGGAGAAATGTATCCCGGTCAAACTACGAAGACAACTAAAACACAATGAATAGCTTGCACAACGCGTCACAAACACGTGATGCGAGCCTTTTTAACTCGCGGGCGATCACGAGATACTGCACACTCTTATCTCAAGGGCGGTGTGACGACTATATGTGAAGACTCACGAAGAGGTTTACGCTGTGCTGTGAACGTTTACTTTGGCAGATATTTTTCTCAGCTGAAAATGGGCCTGTGCCAAAAAACTTCCAGCAGCGATCATGATTTGGATGAGGAATATAACAGCACATTTCACCTTCCCGGGAAGGCTAAGGACTACCTAGCAACGGTGAGGAGAGGGAGTGCAGCGACAGGGTAAACTCAGCCAATGTGTAGCTTTGGGATATGTGTCTTGCTTCCTTCGGGACACTACGTCGTGCGCAACGACGGTAGACATTGATCGGCTGGGTTTCCACACCAGTTTGTTTCATCGGCTGATTGTGCTCCAGGTAGGTTGCAGGTGCGCCAGATGCTCAGGGGTATACCTCCGCCCCCCTCAAACGGCATAATTGTGCAATCGCGAGAAAATATCGCACGTGACAGTGTATCCCAAGCAAAGTCCTGCTACTATGAGTACATCATATCGAATAAGAAAAAACACAGACGACCCCCGCACTGCCAAAGAGCACACACACCCTCAACGATTTGCGTTGTACTCGTAGCAGGGGTGGGTCAGCTCAACGTTCAACTGCTACGTACTACGCCCTCAAGCTCAACATGCGCGTTGCTTCCATTGTACCAGGCAGATGTGGTCTATGAGCCGTACACGGCCCTCTGCCGAGGGGTAAACGCATCCTCATCGGATTTGGATTACTGCTATAACGCAATGAAGCCTAAAAGGCCGCTCTACCGAGGACTGTACGCCGAGCAACTTGAGAGATGGTTTAGGGTTTTCGGCCGGTCCCAGGTAAGGAAACGTCTTGGTCATGGCGGTGCACCAAGCAAACCACGCGACAAAAGATACTTGCCAGAGAAGAATATTCCCGTTCATAGGACATAGGACACCTGTATCCCCATGTATATATTTTTGCTGTACGAAGTATTACACTGTCGTACTACGGTATAGAGAGAGCTAGGATTGTCGTTTCCTTCGAAGCTGCATGTAGAAAGTAATTGATCAAGCCACTTGCTGAAAATTGAACACTCGTGTTTCGTAAATAGACAGGCTTCGTGGCTCAGCTGTATCATACCCGCTGCACGACATCAAATTCAGCAAGTCAACGACCAAACCCGACCCACAGTTGACGTGTTGGCGTTGAATCTTTCAGTTTGCTGACAGATGCTATCAAGGAAAGCCAGCCTACAACATGGATTTCGGCTGAGAGCTACTGTAATGGTGTAGGTGCCCATTACCCACTGTAGCAGTAGTGTTGCCGTGTGCAATTTTGTTAAACGATATTTTAAAGATCGGACGCGTTGCTTCGGCCTTCTGTTCGCGACAATGCCTCCGACAACAGGTATCTGCTGTAAACAAACGCGCTCTAAAGCTCAAACATCCCACAATCAAGCGCTGACACTGAACTGCCTGCACACAGTTCCATGGGTGTATGTGGTACATTCAGTTTTGTTCTGTGTCTCGTGTCTGTTTCACGGCTTCTTGGCGTATGTATCTTGCTAAAAGTCGAACCCCACAAACTCTTATATTAGTGTTAAGGAACGTTACATAGAATGGTACGGGGACGTTGCATGGAACGGTACAGGGAACATTAATATTGACGGACTGTAGACCAGTACGTCAACCCGTAGAGTATATCTTCCCGAAGCGTGGGCATTGTTCCGTAATGATCAGGTGACGGCCAGGCCCACCTCGATCAATCTACTACACTTCTCTACTCCCCTCTTTTCCTTTCTCTTCTTCTCTTCTCTTCTCTTCTTATGGCCACATAAGCGCCTTTTCCAAACGATGTATTTTCTCCTTCTCACCAAGTGATCTTCACAGACACTTCGGTGCCACCTCTGCCATCGCTCTTCACAAAGACAGAGCCTCGACACAATCAATTCCATAGTGTTATGGGCCTCGTACGCTACCTCTGCGTCACATGCGATAAATGTTTAAACTCGGAAAGTAACTGAACCGCACGTGCACAGGAATGAAAAGCCTGCCTGTATTTTGAAACCATTCTTGAAGACAAGGTTAAGACCGGTGACAATGGAAAGTAGATGTTTGCCCAAAAAGTATGAATGTCAAAGATATGCTCCCTAACATCTCAGTACAGCTCGCTATGAGCACGTTTCTTCACACGAAAAGTTTGAAATTTTGCAAAAAGCAAAAACAAAGAATCTCCGGCGGATCTTGGGACATACTCGGCTTGAGAAAAATTCAGGTCGATCTTCGTTTCGAAGCGGCGAGATTCCGAGCCCTCGACAGACATAGATCGACAAACCGAACGACGGCGTCATGAACTCTGACGCAGTCGATCGTTAGGGCTCCGACTCACCCTAGGGTCACAGTGTTCACACTATGCCCGGTGATACGTGTCGGTGAATGGCCAGACGTCTGATAAAAAACATTTGGTCGCAGGTGTGTAGAAAACAGAGTATAAAAGTTCTCGATACCTCTCGGACGGCAAAAAGTAGACTTTTTTTCAGGTTTTGGAGAAGAGCGCCAGACGCCGCCGGCAAGCTCTCGCTCCCTAGACCTCGAATCCGCCTAATACCTTCGAGGCCGGCATCTGCATTCGTTGGCTTTGCCCGACACCAAGCGGGTTGGCCGTGGGTTGAGTCTGTGTTGAGATCGAAGGTTTGGCGTCGAATGAGTTGATTTTTTATCAGCGTGCTGACAATTTTCAACGAGGAAAACAAGTTGCGCCGCGTGAAAAAGAAGAAAAAACAAAGATTTTTCTCTCTTTTTTCCCACAACGGCGGTCATAGAGTATCTTCAGCGTTAAAGTTTCTTACTTTTTTTTCGAAGAAAACTTTCGAACTTCGCATTCTCAATGTCATTGGTCTAAAGTCGCTTTCATTTTAGTTTTTTTCGTTGCTGTCGGTGATAACTCGGACAATATAAAAATATAAATATGGTAGGCTTTCCATTTGTTGGTGGGTCTTGAGAACTCCGCCCCCATTTGGTGACAATTGCTTGCAAAGCTAGTTTGGTCATTTCTGCATCAGTAAAAGGGTAACACAGAGTGTCAAACCGCACAGTCAAATTCGTAATTACGAGCGAGGCGTAGCCAATCAGCCGATCCGGCACTTCCTTGGGTGGTCCCGTTGTACACAGAGACACCATACTGGAGTACGATGTTGTGCGCACCAGTTATCGAACTTGCTAGAAACGTACGAGTAGTTCTTTCAAGCAAGGCCGATACTCACCTTTGCAAGCTGCATGCTAAATCGGTCGCCCATTTTCTTTATGTATTCCTCGTGAGGGGTATAGGCCAGTGCCCCCCCTGCGTGCTACCAGGGTCGACAGGACGACAATTCTTACGGGACAGCCCACATGGTTTTGCGCACGAAAGCTTCCTTCGTCCTGCTTGTGCACCAATACTAGCTACGGTTCCACCATATCGCCTAAGCGCTACGTACGTCATCTACATTGTCTGAGCTCTTCTTGTGCTATGTGCGTCGTACTTATATTATTATACGGTCTTGACGCTTCTGGTTCAATGTCTGCATGGTGTGCGCGGCACTCCTCGGGTCACCCACCACCGCACTTGCGGGGAGGAAATGTATACCAAAGGTATCAGGTGCCAGGTATCGTATACTTGCGGACAATGTCGACATTTAACATGGCCCCGCCATCACAGATACAGGCGATTGAGTACTATTGATACTACACTAACACAAACGCTATTTTCCTTTATTTTTGCATCCCTTCTATTGTATCGGCCCCGTTCTTGCAGTCTGTCTCCTACAATAGTCGTAAATCAGATCCGGGGTCACATAGCAACATAGCAGGCCATTCCCTCCTCCCTGCCTCCTACGGTTTGTACCTTGCATTTGGTATCGCGAAACTACCTCAACGTGTTCTTCCCTCGTCGACTCGCGGCGAATTGCGCCTATCCAGGCAGGCCTTTTCAACAGTGAATTCCGCTTTTCCGTTTTTTCAGAGAACCCGCAACAATTCGAGCCTCAGTCTGGAGAAGTCTATCTTCGTTCCGATGGCACAGTCGCGCCAAACCATCGCTCTGTTTTGCTCCGCCGCACACCGTGTTCACACGCGATACATGGCGGGTTTCCGTCTGAGTGACACTTCACTGCGGTTAGCCCTTCAAAACATAGCTTAACTTGCCTGCGAACAGTCTGTGGGCTTCGACGAGTTAGTGGCCCGAAGCACGCTTGAGGTGTTGTCCCTCTCCCTGAACGCCGTACACTCCCGAGTCTGATGCACACCTCTCCTGCCGCTCCCTTTGGAAACGCGCCGCTGCAGGTAATGGTAATCGATTCGTCTGAACTGTTCGAGAATTTTACTGCTGTTGTGGCTACAGTGGCGGAGTTTGCTGGTCTGCCCGAACACAATTTTGTGTATGATGCTTCGCACGAGTTCAAAGGCGGTGGATGCGACAGACACCCCCATCGCCATGGCCCCGACTACTTTGCTGAGGGAGGAAGGTTTGTCAGTTTCTACAAGCGATTCCGAGGCCAGCTAGAGTCGATCTGTAGAACTTTGAACATTCCCCTAACTGGTACTGCTGTAAATGGTTCGTTGTCCAATACCGATAAACGCAGGTAGAATATCTGCGCAGCCCCTCGCGCAAGTTGCTGTAAGTTGGGCGACAACCTTGTTGTGAGCCAGTTCATGGCTGCTCGGTAGGAGTATCGACGAGTCGTCTATATAGCTGCCGTAAACTATGTGTTGACGGCGGGTGGGGAAGCGCAAACGGTTTCGTCAGAAGCACCGTATTGACAACAGGATTTCGGCGAGTGCCACGTTTGGTTATGTACAATACCCCTCTCCATAAATCGGCGACCAGCCTAGACTCCTTGGGGCCTTCAACGGGAAAAACTGTGGAGGCCCAGTGGCGTTTACTGTATTTGTCACACCAAGCAACCGAACTCTACGGCGAGGTAGGGGGTGTACCCGAGCTAATGGTACAACAGCGCGCAAGGACATCTGCGCCACCTGCACCGCCTGATGCTTGGCATACTGCTGCGCGCTCTCACTTGGCGCTTGGTAAGACCGTACCAGGTATATGTTTGGTCTCTATACTATAACCAAGACAAAGTGTTAGAAGTACCGTGAACGCTGGTTCCGTTAACCTCCAACACCCCAGGGGTTACGCGATCAGGGGACATGGCCATGTGATGTGGGTACCGTTAGGTTCGGGTGTGGAGTAATGGCCTCTCGTCGAGACCGCACCTATGATCTCGTCGCTGCTCGAAATAAAACACTGCAATGGATAGCTCCACAGCAATGGTATTGCCGTGATTATTCGTATCTCTTTTAACTAGCCTTGCCTCCGAAATGACGTGCAGGTACGATATGATGCTCGAAGAGGCGGAGCTAATACGCGAGTGGTACCGACCGCACAACGAGCGCCTCTACAAGCTCCTCGACCGTGAGCCCATGTGGCGGTAGCTTTCCCCTGCTGTGGATGAAAACGTTATGCTACATTGCTCGTTGCTTCAGGGTAGTATTCTGCGGAGCAATCTTGAGCAAACCGCTCTTGTACGAAACAAAAAATGCTGTGTGTGCCCAGACGACAACAACGTATCAAGTTATTCTACGTTCCAGTTGGAACTGGATGCAGTGCATGTACGAGTAAAGCGTGGGTGAAATCGGTGCTGAAAGGCAAACACATCCTTTCAAATTCCTGTATATTTGCAAGCTCGGGTCACCTGGGGGGAAATTTCGTCTACAGAAGACGGTTGACTGCTCGGAAAGCATCTACGTATAGCAGTATCGGTAACGTCTAGTTGTGCTATATACACGAGACGTTGCCGTGTATAAGCCAGTGACACATCCAGTGTGATCGGGGAATCTCGGCCAGGATGTTTTGTTGTTATCCTCACGTTGGTCGTGCCGAGTCAATAGCGTACCTTCAGCAAAGAGTAATAACCCTGGGTACATGTAGTCTGACAGGTACTCACATTCTACGAGTACTAGCAACAGGTTTTGAGGACAGCTGCGTTGGAACAGTAGTCTAAGATTCATATCCAGTAGTCTAGCAGTTATAGCAATGGTTGAAGCAGCAGTATCCCTAGTCTACTACAGCCGTACCGCAAGTAGTAGCTTACGGGAATAATACGCGAGAAAGCAAGTTTAGACGGCTTTGTTCAATCGAAAGTCACCCTTGTTTGAGCTTGCGGTTTCGTTGCCGAACAAGAGTAGTACACACTGTCCCCCACTTAAACGTCCTTCTTCGTGCTACCGAAATAACCAGAACATATTATTTGAAAATGCAAAGCGGGGGTCCGTTTGTAAAAATGGCATGACTCGAAGGTTAAGGTGAGGTGGGGGCCCCAACATATGGGTGGTTTCTACCTCTTCCTCGGCTATCTGTGAAATATCTTGCCTCCGTAGCCACGAAGCTCTCGGCACGGAGGAGTTATGGGCGTATGTGCCGGACAGTCAAGGCCCGCACGAGCCGGCCAGACAAAATAGTATGTTTTGCGCTCCCCGGTCTCTAAATCATTAAGATTATTCACCGAAGGTCTTTCTGTCGGTTTCGTAATGGCGCTGTAGCCGCGCCAGCCCAGCTGTTTATCCGCATGATGATTGACACTGGGTAACTCTTACCACAGGTTCCGAGGCCGATGCAATACGGAGTACTGAAATTGGGAGTTCCTTATATATATGACCAATTTTGTCAAAATGGGGTTTGGCATACTAACGGCGCCGGTCCAAGCGAAATACCTGGTACACTTCTTGTGGCTATGGGGCTATTCTACAGCAGTAGACCACGGCGGTGCGACAGGGCGCAGGGCGGGCCGGCTCGGACCGTACGACCAACACAAAAACATGCAGCGTAAACACTACTACACTTGGTGCAATATATTTGTTAGCTCCATGTGGGATAGGTTTCCAGTCATGTGTTTTTGTCTCCCAACAGGGTAGAGGAAGGTTGAGTGTGCTGGTATGTCTCACACAAGAGCTCACAAGTGTGCCATCAAGAATGCCAGCCAAGCATCAACTGTCGTTCCAAAACTCCCAAATCAACACCCTCCCAGATTCTTCACAAGTCAGAGGCGCGAATCAATAATGGACTCAATTCCGTCCCCTAATACAACAAAACTGGCACGAGGAAACCCATCCCCGTCAGCGAAAACCTCTTCCATACATACTCCCACTTACAACGATTGTAATCGCAAGAACAGATTGCAACAGCCGCGCCTTCAGAGCAAAAACTAAGACGAAAAATAATATGCCAGAGATCGTGAGGTCACAGAACAGAGGTCTCCTTTTGTCCCCTACTACCGCCATGGGTACAGATATTGTAATTGCAAAACAATATCGCATACTTTCCGCGAACATATAATCTACTAGGGAATAACCGGCACTCCCGCCCCCACGGCGGTAGCGCGACGGTGAAGCAATAAATCTGGATGCTAAAACACGAATACTTATTTACTACTACGTAGATTTTCACAACTGTTCAAAATGAGGATTCCTGAGAATTGTCTTGAGTCGTGAAGAAAACGTCACGTTTTGTTCTCACAATTAATTGTAGACATTTTTTTTGTGTTGGTTAGAATCGACCTTAGAGGGATGAAAATAAGACAAAAAAACAAACAGTAATTACTGATAGATAATGGTATTCTCGTACTATTAATACTATGTTTGTGCTAGATTTGTTTGGAGCCTGTTAGAAAAACAACATGAACAACAATAATAGTAGTAGCGTATAAACAATTGGGTGATTTTCTGGGTAACATTATTACACCCGCATTGCCGCTGCCAAATGCTGCAGACGACTGAATGACATTATGTGTGGCTATTATTAAATAATTTGTATTTTGATTTTTTTGTTGTCAGAGTATCAGGTTCCTCTACGTAATTAGAGACATACATACACCCGGGTACACATTATGGGGGCGTAGTCAACTACGGGGTCTGAGATCCATACTTCCTCTGTCTCATAAGTCTGCGTGGTTATGTTTGTGCGGGTCCTGAACGGTGTCCGATCTGTTTTTCGACGGTTTTGTTGAATTTCTCGGCGTTTTTTTGGTTAAATCCATTTTCTTTTATTGTTATGCTGACGAATGGCCTCAAAACATGCAGTCGGCCGAAAGATGGCCGTATTTCGCTCTTTTTTCCAGTAAAACACAAGAGACCCGGAAACACGAAAAATCGCGTTAATTGGTGGACAAATGCGAAAATCGCCAAACAAGCATTGTTTTTGGATGCCTCCGTGACGTTAGCTTACACCTACCCCATCTTACCTTTTTATCTTGATATACATCAAGTGTTCGACGCGAAAACGTCCAAAATCGGCCAATATTTGTTCCAAAGGGATCGAAACGGGCCAAAATGGTGTATATTTTGACATAATTTTAGTATTGAAAACCAACTCCTATTTTGTTTTTTCAACAGCTTCGTCTGTGCTTTGTAGATCGGAA
>JAYJME010002817.1:0-13046 GCA_036873775.1 Costaria costata | reverse complement strand
AATCCGGTGCTGGTGGTACTGCGCTGGTAGGGTTCTGGTGGGAGCAACCCGAATGTGTTTGGGTTGATTTTTAAAAAACGTTAGCACACCCCCTCGTTACCACACCCCCTTGCTGCGGGGCTGTCGTGCATGGTGATTATCACCGGGGATGCGTTAGATACCACACCCCCCTACAACAGCACACCCTGTAATAATACTTTTTAAATTCAAATTGTTATCACCGGGGTGTGTGCTTTCTTCAGTGTTACACGGTAGTGTAGTTCCGGGATGTGGGGCGTCTGGGAGTCTTGGAGCTACAACTCATGCAGAGTGTCGCCTTCGACTGCTGTTTGTTTTCCAAACTGCACTCATTTGGTACCGTGGAGTTATACGTATTATACTCCGTACGGTGTCAAATATTATTAGCAGTAGACTTCACCTCCTGTAGACGTTACCGTCTTCCTGGCAGTCGAAACATCCCGGATACCATAGAGTACTGGTACAGTTGCACAATACCTGGTACGTACGTGCATAGTCCCAGAGGGCACGATACATCGCTAGACTCTGAGTACGGCGGCAGTACGGCGTAGTACCGCTGTTGTGTGTTTGCTGCCGTTACCCCTCCGGCTACTTGTCGTTTTCAGTGCAAGGGTCTCATTTGTCATACCAGTACCTGGTATCTAATACGTAATCGCTCCCATTAGACGTGTTTGCACATTGACAGCAAGCAGCTCATTCAGCTCAGGGGGACGTCCTGCTGTACGAGTAGTGTTTTCAGCCGTAGTGTTGTCACTTTAGAACGAAAGGCACATGCTCCTCGTACTGCTACTGCGTAAGAGTCTTTTTTAACCAGGTACCTGGTACTTTTTTGCTTTCAATTTCCCCAGAAATCGTTACGTAAACAGCTATGTCTCGGGTCCTCGTGTATTTATCATTTTCATGAGGTTGCAGCGGGATCGGATCGTTAAAACCAGCCGCGAGTGCGCGTGTGTCAGACGGCGTGATCGTGCCACTTGAGGTGCCTCGGCTATATGAGCAACCTCTGGCGCGACAACGCTTTCCCCGAAAAGAAAATACCGGTAGCTGTTAAAATCAACCCCGTTGGGGACCGCGTATAGTAGCGATAAAAAAAAACGACGAGTGCGATTGTATGAAGCATCTGCTCTTATAATAGGAAGAGCGGGCAGCATTACAGAGTTCACCTCGCTGCGCGCGCGCATGTGGTGCAGCTCCTTGCATCGCCGTTAGCTCACACACCCTGCCGCCCGGCGACGCATGCTACGATGGGGGTGCACCTCATATTTTCTTGTGGATCCTCACTTTGTTATGTTTCTTTCTTTTTTTGTTGTATCATCACTTTTACTTTCGAGCTCAACTCGTAGGAGGTGTTACCCTCAGCGGCACTGTGGACGAGCCGTGGTCACAGGTAGGTGTCTCCCCTTCTCCCCCCCGTACATCCCTTCCTTTTTATCGCGCACAGGGTTCAGCATTCCCACACTGCTCGCCGGTTTTCATCGATTTTTTTGCTAACTCAATTGAGGAAGCTCTATATATCTCCCCCCCTCCAAAGCGGGCTTTGACAAAAGGTGTATTCTTAAATAACCCCCTGAGAGCCGGAAACGGTTTTTGGGGACAAAACTCCTTGGAAATAGTGTGGGATACTTTTCCCGGTGGTGAAAGGGTTAAAACCCGATGGGGAATCCCATGACCAGGGTATAAAACGAAAATATAAATAACAAACGATATTATTGGGTAGTTCCTCTGAGTTATAACCCTTTTACTACCGCAAAAAAGTATCATACACTATTTCCAACTAGTTTTGTCCCCGAAAACCGTTTCCGGCTCTAAATGGATTAAGAAGCTCCTTTAGTCAGAAATATGTTTTGCCAATGAGTGCTCGGGCTGTAATTCGGCACTTTTTTTCGGGCAATTTCCCCCCTCTGAAAGCCCCAAAAGGGGTTGGGAACTGGTAATCACGACTACGTAGGCGAGATATAAAACACGACTATGGGGGCATTTTGGAGCCGTCCCCGGGTTCTAGGCCTTGCGATTCGCATTGGTTATTTTTTTTCAAGTCTCGTCTACGTGGTCGTGATTGTCAGCTCTCGAAGGGGTTAATAGCGATCTCATGTCGGTTGTTGATTTGGGCTATGTCGTCGGTGAGTCGGCTCTGTCTGTCGACTGAACGACAGAGAGGAGTTCTCGTGACCCACGGATCTTTCTGCGACCGGCCATGGCCTGTATGGGGGTGACGCTGGGGTTAACGACCCTGGACTAGCCTGTACGGTAGCGAGTGGCGCTAAGACCAGTAGAGATTACTACTTATTCGAGAAAATGATTGATTTCCACGCACTGCTTAAAGGGACAAACGCTAACCAAGGGTTGATCGAGTCTGTCAAATCATTTACTCGAATACGTGGCACGATTCCCTCAAACAGAACGGTGCGCCTGCCAGATTTATTTTGTGATGGTTGACGGCTTTCCCGCAATCTGCGAAAAATCGAAGTACGTGCTTTGCCGAGCCGGAAATTTTTCCCAGAAATACGTGCGCAATAATGCAAAGCTGCGAACGCAGAAATTTCCTCGAACTGCGAAAGCAAAAGTCTAGATATTACCGACCCGAAGCTCTTTTAGAAATATCCCAACACATCAAAACGTTGTTTGGTTGGCCGCTTCACGGGTCACGGGATGAAACTGTGTGATTGGTGATTGGTGATTGGTTGTTGTCTTTACATTAGTCCCGCCGCACCCTCAACGAGAATGGCACACTGTCACAATTATTCGAACCCTCCATTGCGCCAACAGGCTTACCAGGACATATTTATATAGCACCCTGTACATAAATACAAGGAGCGTTTTATGTTAACTTAAATATCAATAAGGTGCTTGTATTTCTGGACAGAGTGCTTTGTATTTAGGTGCGTGTGCAGGCTGCTAGAATATATTGTTATGATGGGTACAGAGTAGTATGGGCCCGCCAACAAGAAAAACCTACAGTAGTATGAGCAAAGCCTTGAAACCATACTCTGTGACACGATCCTTGATTAACCTCGAGCGTAAGCTATTGCATTGGATTGGTGTAGCACTCGCTTCTGAGCACGACGTCTGCATGCAAGTTTTTTAGCGTCCCCCAAGAAACGTGAGCCTTGCATTCTTATTAGGTTATTTTCATATTCGTGGGGCTTACACTATTTACTCGTATTTATGTTACATCTTAGAGGATACTTCGAAGTGAACCAGGTATGGAGACACTACCGTTATCAGAAATCACGCGCGAGACCGATTGTTTCAAGTCTGTTCACGGGCTGGGTCAAACTTGCGGGTCGGGTCTTGGTCTGGTCGGGTCGGGTCAGCGTGACCCCCCCAACCCGACCTGACCCGACCCATGATATTTCGAAAACCTCCTGACCCGACCCGGGGGTACGATAAGGTCATGATAATGTCATGATAATGTCATGATAATGTCGTGATAATGTCATAAGGTCATGACCCGTGAAGACCCCTGTTTTTTTTACACCCTTACCCTTCATAATAAAAGCTACTCGTATGAGATCGCGGTTTGAGCCCTTGCTTGACCGCGTTCCTCCACTAATCCTGGTATATTAAGGGAACAGCGCCGAATTGTGGCACAGAGTGCACGATTTTTTTTCTGGACTTCTCAAGGTTGTTTGTTTTTTACGGGGGGATTGTAGGCCAATAGAAATGAGCACAAACACGTATTATACATCCTGCCTAAAATTTTTGCGCAAACCTCCAGTGCTTTTCAGAGCTGGGATAAGATTGTCCTTGGCAAGCGGGGGCTAGGGGCCACCACGGAAGAACATACAGCTACAAGAACAAATACCACGATGAGTCATGTCGGTCCTGCTGCTGTGAGCGCTGCCCGTGTCGTGGGAGACAAAGAGTAACGACTTCCGCAAATAAACAGAAATCAGGCCCTGAGTTAGGTGACGAACGCAGAGCGTCCCATGGCGTCGCACGACCCGATCCAATTATTTATGACAACGCATGACGGGCTTGGGCCGGCCTCAATCACCCGGCGACAATCGTCGTAGACTCGCGTCAGTAGGCTGCAACCTGAAGGGCACCGCTGAATCTGTTGTGTGGGTCGAGAGCTCTGCCCCTTCCTCGTGTTGGTTCCTTCTGATGCTGGCCCAACTTTTTTGTACAAATTTCGGGAAGCTTTGTTTGAGTCCATCCCGCATACGGAGCGCCCCGGCATGTACTCCTAGTCTAGGGGTGTATGGCAGGGTTAGGGTTGGTGCCCAAGGCGAAGCGCGGAGAAGGATTCGTGGACGCTAGCCCATAAACGCCGTTGCTTGGTGAATGATACTGGTCTGAGAAAAGTTGCCATACTCGTATAGCCACCGCACCGATCAAACAGAGCCCCGCTTCAAACGGACGCTGCAGAATGCCAACACTGCCACCCAATCACCCTACACCAAGCACAAGAAAGCTAGCCGACGAGTAGATCGTGCTATACCCGAAGCAAGGACGACTGGACCGCCTTTCCGCATGCGTGGCGTACAACGCCACGGCTCATTTTTGGAGAATGCCGTGTGTTTTGTGGGTTGTACAGCAGCAGCAGCAGGGTTGTACACATGATACGAGTACAAGTATATACGAGTATGTATATACTCAGGAACCGGTCCTAGCTTTCCTGAAGAAACCTGAGCCATTTCGTAAATCCCGGCGGAGATATCACGTGGTTTTTAGAGAGAGCAACAACAAAAAGGCAAAAAATCTGCCCTGTTTCATACGAATCGGCATTGTCCCCTTGGGGCCGGTCTTAACGAGGAACTCGAAATTTCGTAATTTAATATTTTTCTAAATTGAATAGAAGTTGGTGAAAAATGCGACTTTTGGTCCTGTCGAGGAATGGCGTACGAGTACGAGTATTGTGTTCTAAAATTTGAGTAATGCACAAGGTCTAGAAACACCCGTTGGCAGCCAACGAGGCGAGCGACGGTACGCGTCATCCCCGGAGCGCAGCGGCTAGCGGCAGTTTTTTTTTGCCGACAACAGCTAGGAGGATATCGCTCTTGGGAACTCTTGAGTGCGTTGGCACAGCTCCAAAGCCCCACGCGGGCAGCATCGACGGGGATACAGCGATCGAACTTGTGAGCGAAGTCGTAACCTGGTTGGTGTTGGTGCTCGTGTGGTTTGGGAGGCAAAGAGGCATGAAAAACTGGGTTTTCGGCGGCCTTGTGTTTTTTTGAGGCGCCGCGGGTGGTCTACTCTGTGCTAGAGGCCGTCGGGCCTCGCTCTGCGGCTGTTCCGGTGGCCCTGCCTCTCGAGATTGACGGATCTCGCCTCTGAAGCAGTCGACGACCCGGCACAAGTTCGAGCGGCTATCTTCGGTTTCGTGGAACATGCCACGTCGAGTTGGACAAACTCCCCAAATTGAAAAGTGAAATTGAACAAAGAAGTCCCAAAAGACTTCTTGTCGATTTTGATTTTTTTCTGATTTGCGTTGGAAATGCCTGCGCTTGGTGATTCATTTTTCGTTCGACCAATCATACATACCAGGTACGCAAATTAGATTAAATTTTATGTTTTGTTGAATTCCAGATTTTAAGGTTCCTCGATAAGAGTTCCTCGATAAGACCGGCCCTTAACCCGTTTACTACCCCAAAAAAATACCTCACACTTTTTCCAAGTGGTTTTGTCCCCAAAAAACATTTACGGCTCTAAAGGGGTTAAGGCCTAAAAAAAGTTTTGACGCGCCCAAAATGACCGGTCTCTTCTTCAATCTTATTTGTTCATAATGTATACACACCTGGTAGAATACGAGTTTCGGGGAATCTGCCTGTCCCTTCGCGTAAAAGTGAGTTGTCGAATTATGTTTTCGGTGGCGTTTTCTTTGCAGGTGAGGGGGGACAAGGTCGCCAAGGCCATGGAGGCAGTTGAGAGGCGCGAGAAAATATCGCGGCTGAACGAGATGATGGATCGACACGCCTTTCACGAGAAGGGCTTTGAAAAGGTCAGTTAGTTTGGGGTGGAAGGGGAAAGGAGCGCCGTGGGTCGCGTAGTCGTCGTTGGCTGGTTGGTGCTTGCGAACTGGGTTCGGGATGAAGTACGAGTCGCGCTTTTAAACAGTTAGCGACACGACTTAAACCCGTTTAGTACTGCAATGCGCAGAAACCTAAATATGACTCTTAAGTCCAAGCCATTTCTTCCCAAAACGGAACTGCAGTCCTACAGGGATTAAGAGACTCCTAACGTTGGCCTAACTTTGGCTCAAGTAACCGTGGCTAGTCATGACTACATACTTCGTATAATACACAGTGTTCTCTTTGAAATATCTGTTGCTTCTAGGAGTGGGCACTGGCACAGTATGTACTATCAGTAGTGATCTGCTGACAGTCAGGATCTATTGATTGACGAGGCAGTAGCTTGATATTGCGTACGCCCAAGAAACATGCCATATCATAGTACGGAAACCCATCAAAACGCGTTCCGGGAGGGGAGACTTCTGATGCTGCTGCTCATGCTGCTCATGATCATTTGCTCGGACCAAAAGCGAAGATCTTCTGTAGATATTGTGTCCCAATGCTGTTGATACAGACAGCAGTAGTGTATCTGATAGGTAGAGGCGGCACCGCAGGGCGTTTCTGTGGTTTTGTTGGGTTCGAGATTGTCTTCTTCCCAGTTATCGTTGTGCGTTACGTACATGGCATGGGGTCACCCCCTGACACCTTCTGTTTTACCCATGCTGATGATGTTTTCGATCAAATTTGCGCAGACGAGAAGACGCAAGAAATTCAAGAAATGGAATGCGGAGTACAAGGCGGTAAGTTCATCCTTCCTCTGATTGGTGTGTGTTCCTGGTAGGAATCCATGTGCATGCGACAGACACAATGGCTAGACCTTGGCACAGCAGTTTCCGGCCATGAGATCCCCATCTCATGTACTGTAGATTTTACGAGCGAATGTTACATTTCTCTGGTTTTGACGGCGCCAACACAATAGGGACCCATTTTGCCTTACGAGATGCAAACGGTATACCTTTTTTTTGGCTTTTTACAAAAACTGTTATTACCCAGCAACGCACACTAGTTGACGACAGTTACAAATGTCCTGCTTCGCGAGTTCCTACAGTAGCGACATCTATATTATTTTTAGTGGTCTCGTATGATATATTGTCTGCACGATCTGCACCGTTTGTTTCTGGTGGGATAGGCATGGCTTTGGTTCTTGCGCACATGCTTGCAGGGTTTGGGGGGAATCTGTAGGATTCTGCTCTTGCATAAGATCTCATGGCGGAAAATGTAGGAGATAGATTGGTCTACTGTAGATTATATCTAGATCGCGATCTGTCTTGTGCATGATGACTTGAGTCGCGTGCTACGATAAGGGTACCACTTTCTGGCCTTTTTTTGTTCCTGGTTGACGGAAATCGTTGGAATCGCATTCGTGTTTTACAGCACCCCTATTACGGGGGACCATAGTAAATAGGACCAAATATTGTTGGCAAAAATAGTAAATATCTAGTTTTTGGTGTCTACAGTAGGTCCTATTAACTATGGACCAAACATTGTTCGCAAAAATAGGGAAATATGTAGGTTTTGGTGTCTACAATAGGTCATATTGTGTCTCCAGTAGGTTCTATTAACTATGGTCCCCCGTAATAGCACTGTTCATCAAGGTTTGAGCATTTTTTTTTGTGTATTTTTTTCTTATTTTTGGATGAAGACGAGTGTTATAATAAAGGTAGCGTTTTTTTCAGAGTTTTGTTTCTGGAGGACGGGGCTCCTTATCCCAGTATCGTCGGGGTGTCATTTTTGTTTTGCAGTGCATTTTTTTAGTATACCTAGGTCATGGGATTGTTAATCGGATTGCACTTTTATTTTACTCCAAACCGGTTTGTCGGCCAAATACAGAGCTTCTAAAGTGAGGACCCTCAGCATACAACTGGTGCACCTCTATCGTAGCGTGTGTCTGAACTATTTCTAGAGCTCCTCAAGCGAGGTGCCTCAGAAGAAGAAAGCTGAGCCCCTATCTTAACACGCGTCCAAAAAAAGTCAGTTAGTTGGCTTGCTTCGCCACCGACTATTATTAGTACGTATCTCTCTGTGAAGTCCAGCCAACTCCCAGCCCTACTAATGCACCACTATCAAAACCATCCGACTAAGTAATCCCAACTATTTTTTCCCCACAACACGCGGGTACCGTTAAGGTTGCCGCCTGCCTTCGAGCAGAGGAGTTCCGTTGCAATCGTTTTTATTGTTGTTGGTGCGGCTCCAAATGTTGCAGAATATTGTCCTAGACGTGTCCGGTGGACGTAGCTCCGACGGTGTGTTTGGTGGGGTGCTTCGAAGTGTAATATTGTACAGCTACCCTGGTGCATACCCGAATGGCGCATACCCGAATGGCGCATGCTACTATTAGTACGATAGAGGTGCACCTGCACTTTATTATGAGGCTCCTCATTTGAGTACAGTGGGGTACTCGATTTAAGAGCCCTTCACGGAACAGGCCAGTGTTACCGCTCTTTTCTCTGTGCCGCCTGTCTCCAATGGGGTACCGTATACCTGGTAGGTTTTAGTATAGGGCGCCACAAGGCGTGTTTGCAAGCCGATTTAACCGCTCTTAACCCTTTGACCACCGGAAAAATGATCCCACATTATTTCCAAGTAGTTTTGTCCCCAAAAACCGTTTCCGGTTCTAAAGGGGTTAACTCCGGTTAACTCGAGCGCTCTTAAATCGGGTACCCCCAAAACCTGTCTTCGAGAAAATAAAGAAAGGGCAACCCGATGAACATTCCCCGCATGACCTTAAGGTATACCTGGTACCTGGTACAACGAAAAAGTATCCACACTATTTCCAAGTAGGTTTGTCCCCAAAAACCGTTTCCGGCTCTAAAGGGGTTAAGGTATACTTCGAAGTACAACGAAAAATATTGGTGAACAAAACGATCCCGGGTAGCTACTCACCCCCGTCTGTCAGAAAAAAAAAAATGGCCAAAAAGTCATACCCTTATCGTAGCAGGTACGTACCCGAGTATCACCGATAAAAATCGGATGTGATACCCCGGTACGCCACAATATGTACCCTATGCTATAAATACACCTCGGACAGATCATGATCCAGATAAATCAGGGTAGATCGATTTCCTGGTCTCTTTGAGCTATCTCATGTGGCAGGGTGGGAGCCGTATGATCTGCACGATCTACTGTAGCACATGCTCCCTTGGTTGTATATGTACAGTAGATATGTACAGATCAGTACAGGTCCTGCAAAGCATCTCAGAACGGCAGGTTAGCGTCTAGATGATCTTAGATCATGCTCTGTCTGAGGTGTGCACGCTTGTAAAAAGCACCCTGGTAAAACCTCCGAAGACCGTCACCTGTTCCAACGTGTTTCGCGGCTTCTTCCAGCATTTGTGTAGGTCTTCGCAGCAGCTTCAGTCCAAACTTGTTGTGTTAAAAGCTGGGCCCAGACGATTAAAACCCTAACCCCCTTACACCATCATCCGCGTTTTTTGGGACGC
This sequence comes from Costaria costata, assembly GCA_036873775.1. Lineage (NCBI taxonomy): Eukaryota > Phaeophyceae > Laminariales > Agaraceae > Costaria > Costaria costata. The sequence goes on along the minus strand of JAYJME010002817.1, from coordinate 3,574 downwards.
TTGCTTGGACTTAGAAAACGAATTTCGCCTTGGCGAAAGGGTTTATTAACCGTTATCCAGCCACAAAAAAAACAGCCTACTCTGTTTCCGAGCAAATTTCCCCCCAAAAAAAAACGCAAAAATTATATATACTTCGTACTATGTTGCTACTGTACGTACTGCGATTTCGAGTAGTTTGTTCGCACTAACATGCGTGCAGTTATGAAGGGGTTATGAACCCCTATGATATTCCAACTAAAAAACCACTACTCTAGTTCCTAGTCTTTTGTCCCCAAAAAGAAGGTGGAGGGTATTTAAAGGGTGTCACACGTCGGACAGATCACGATCTAGATCATCTATAGATCATCTAGGTCCTAACCTGCCGTTCTGAGGTCTGCTTCTGCGATAGCCCCCCCCCAAATCAGCGAGTTTTTTTACCGAACGTTTCGTGGCTGCTCGACGCGAGTGAGGATGCCATGAAAAAACATATTTTCTAATAATTTCTTGTTTGCGAAGGACTGTCGAACGATGACGTCGGGACGGCCAGGGGCACCGTATTTCGGGAGATACGGCCGGGAGCTGGTTTCAAAACCGGCGATCTCGTTAACGAAAAGTTGGGGGGACTATCGTAGAACGACTCTGAGATGTTGGGCAACGATCTGTACACTACAGATCAAGCCCCGGAAATGTGTCCTACGCAGATCATGCGGATTCTACGGCTCCCACCGGGCAACATGAGCTACTGTAGATCCTACAGATTAGGAATATATACCCTGAAATGTCTCGGTAGTGAAGTTGAAATCGAAGATCTGTCGGATGTGAAGGGTTTCGACTTTATTGGCATCGAACGCTTAGGGGCCATGTCGCATCTCACGACGCCCTGCTATTGCCTTTCCTGGCCCCCCGAATGCCTTCCCAAAACGTTATCAGGCTACCGCCCAGCACAACTGGATGACCCTGCTGAAGTCGAAGGGGGTCCCGATACCCGGCCAGAAGCGAAGGACATCGTAATTAGTGAAGGATATCGGATATTGAACGGGAATCGAGTTCGATACGATACCGATAATTGAAAACGGAATCGATACGATTGCGATATTTGATGCGTTGAGGCGAAGCTTTGGTTCAGTATCAGCATAAAAACGACGGGGATGGAGGGCAAAATGCGTTGAAGGCAATATTTCAAAATGTTCGATATTTCACACTTCACATTTTGATGTATCGCCTCGTGAATATGATATCCAACGGCCATCCTTACAGGCTGGCTGCCAAGTGGCTCCTGCTGTGTAGCGGTTTGGTTGGGTGCAGTACAATAAATTCCTGCGGGAGTTGCCCTCTTTTTTTTTTGTGCGGTTTCTGGTGGTGGACACCTTCGCCTTTGGTTTCGGGTGCTTGCGCTAGTTGCTGGGCACGGTAGCCCTTATGGGAATTCAGACAGGAAATCAACAAAATACGTAGTTACCATTGCAGCATCGACCACAAGCACAAGAGCCTACGCTGCTTCCTGGTTCTGGGGATGGTCAGTCTACTTTCAGAGCTACATACTCACGGAGTTGTTGTACGATTGTGCGACACGCGTGGAACATGATGCTACTCGTCATGCTGCTGCGCGCTTACACTAAGCGGTTCATGCATAGGTCAGATCACGGATCCTTGCTTCGTGTATCTAGGTCTTTCGAGGCAGATAAATCCTTGGCCTGTATGGTCTAGCTCATGTTAGGTACCAAAAGGGAGCGGTATGATCTGCATGGTCTAGAGCACACGATTCCGGGGTTGGGTCTGAACGACCCTATTACTTGAACTACCCTATTACTTACGAAGTATATACCAGGTATACAGATCCTGCGCAGCGTGTTTATGTCGTGACGGGAGATACAGGAGATCTACTTTGGGATGATCTAGATCGTCGATGATCTAGATCGTGTCTATCCGATGTGTGAAATAGTTGAGATTTTGAGTCCCGCGCATCTCGATTATTGATTCGCGTTTGCCGGGTCCCAAAAGCGTTACTGTATGAATCTGTGATGTTGCCACCGCACGGACTGCCTTTCGACGCGGTGTCTTCTCCCGGGTGTGCGCACCCCCGCCTCGACTACGCCGGCCGGTAACGCGAGCCCGCCCATAGTAACGCGAGCCCGCCCATATACAGTTCGGGCCCGCCAACAAGAAACGCCTACTTTGGGCAAGACTTGAAACCCTGTCTTTGGGGCCGGCCGAGGGGGGAGTGGGGAGGGGGGAGTCCAGGGGGGGGAAATCATCCCACCTTGGTTGTCTCCCAAAATGTGGGGTTAACCCTTTTGCTACTGAAAACGATGTTCCTACACTATTTTCAAGTATGTTTGTCCCAAAAATGGATTGAAGTTATGAAGGAGCTAACGTTCTTATTACGAAGCTCTTTCTTATTCGTAAACTTATATACTCGAAAACGTCATTGTGATCGAACGTGCGTACTGACTGGTACCTGGTTTGGACGTGCTGACTGGGTACTGGGGGCGCAAAGCCTCATATCTCAGTCAGCGGGCGGGGGAGGGGGCGGGTGTTTGATTATTAACTCAGTCAGCGCTGACCGAGTGGCTCAGTGGTTCATCCTTTATAAAACTAACAGAATACCTGGTAAGTACCTTTGGGCTCAATTCGCCCTCCCGTCCATAACATTCTCCGGGGGTTGGTCAAGGCACTAAGCCTGTGGGGCAGAACAGTCCCAGATCTGAGGTATTCCCCTGCGAAAGAAGGGCGAGGATGGACCTTTCTACCGCTGCCCCGGTCACATCCAACTCTACTGTAATCCCAAGTGGTTTGTCCCCAAAATGAGCGAGTGTATGCGTGTATGCTGTTTTTCACGGCAGTACAGTATAGAGTAGACTCTGTACCGGTAAGCCTTTATTTCTAGCCGACGACATTCAACACAACAAAACACGCCCAGCGGCTGCCCGTACGTACTGTTCTGTGTCTTCGTCCTACTGTATAGTAGGCCCGCCAACAAGAATCTCCTGTTATTTGGCGTGAGCCTCAGATTCTTATTGTTACACCAGCACCCTTGAACAACCTTGAGCATAGGCTATTATATAGGATTTAGACTAATAGCGTTCGCCGCTGAGCACGATTTATTAGTCCAATTTTCTTAGCGTCCGCCCAAAAGTGAGCGTTCCAGATACTGTACTGCAAGTACTCGTACTTGGGACCAGGTACCGATACATGCAGACATACATGTTGCTCTCACATCATACGTATCATCCGCCGAGAAACATATCATGTGATATTTACATAGAGCGACAGCTGTATGTATTCGTACAATAGTTATGTGGGCACGGGCACAAACCATGAATGCGGCGACAGGGGGAAAGCAAAGTCGTCGCAAATTAATCGAGAGAGGTAATATGTCAGTACACAAAGTCAAAGTACGACCAAGAAATGGGTCGCCGTCGTGCCATACTCGTCGTACAGCAGCAGCAGCAGTACACTCGTGCCTCCATGATATTTTACACCAGGGGTGTATCATACGTGTGTGTGTACGTGTACAGTACTACGGGGGACCATAGTTAATAGAACCTACTGTAGACACAATAGGACCTACTGTACACACCAAAACCTACATATT